>JAXIVJ010006879.1:0-64014 GCA_036785665.1 Chirona hameri
AACAGTGCATTCATCCTAATCTAAAATGAAATCATAAGTGTGTGAAAAGATTATGCGGCGTAGAGAAGGAACACTTCAAAAAACATGCGTTTGCTCCACCCTCAAAATTACCAAGTTGCTTAAACAAGGCGTGACTGTGGATGGTACCCCCCGTTGGTTTACCTGGATCCGCCTATGCGGCAATATGTTAACATATAACAAATTACAGTAAATAATGTCACATATGACGTTTCATATCCGTCCCAATAAGCACAAAACAATGCACAATATTTGGTATCCGAAAAGTCCCCCCAATTTTACATCTGCTGATACGCCTATAAATTTTTATTTTTTAAATTTGTCTTTTGATATATTGAAAACTTGTACATTTCTAGCTCAAAAAAAAGTTTGATGCATGACAATCCGGTGATACCTCATGACGCAATCGACCTTAAAAAAAAAACCAAAACCCCAAAATTGTCGTATTTTTTGACCCCCTTGCCCACCATTTGTGAACAAACAAAAGTTGAGGTCTCCAAAAAGAAATGTATTTCATGGACAAATCGAATGGTTGTTTGTCCCATCAAAATCGACGGAGCGTTCTCGAGATCTCTGCTGCCCCCCTCCCCGCAGATAACGTAAATGCTGCCCGCCGCAAGGACTACGGTTAAATTAGTTTGCAATTGGGGCACGTTAAGTTGCAGCACTACACCAAAACAAGTGCCACCACTTGATAGGGAATCTTGCATGTAGATGAAGAAAAAAAAATCCTCTGCCCTATATCCCCGATGCAATCAATTGGGTGTTAAAACTGCCTCGAATTCGGGAGAAATACAATGCCTAAAACTATCGTGCAATCTTTACTGCAATTGGGCACGTTACAGGAACATTGCACCTCGCAGGCCCTATATGGAGTTTTTTGGTGTGTATCGGTCGATTAAGCGTGTCCGATTCACCTGCAATATTGGTTCCCCGAAACTTCCCACCCCCAATACGATAAAAAAAAAAATACTATTTGCACCACTCATGCTTGCCAACATTCGTAAATTGGAGTCGCCACATCACTATTTAGAATCACTTCTGTGCTGACCTGTTATTTTCTTTTGAATGTTGCAAACTCAACATCACCAATACCCGTCCGTCAAGTGCATTTTAAAATACACAAAATCTATGCAAGTTACCTATATTTTCAACAAAACCTTAGCCTCTTTCCCATAATAAAACAGCTAAGATATGCTATGGCTCGGACCTTTGGGACCGCAAGGAGTTATTGTTGACCCTCTACCTTTTTATAACACAGATAGACTTTCAAGGTCAAGTCCTCGACAAATTCGTACGCTACGGCCTTTGGGCGGGCGCAATACCACAGCCAAACTGGATGAAGAGCGGCCATCAATGAATCTCTATAATATATTAAAAATAATGTATTAAATAATAATATACAAAAAAATGCATGCAAATAATAATACTGAGCACAGCTGGGACCAAGTGTTTAGAGTCAGAAAATTAAATACAAAATGCTTTGCCGATACACTGCTTAGGTGCTGCTGAGCAAGTTTTGAGCTTGAGCATACATGATGTTGATCCCACACCATTCATTAAGTTGCGTTTTAAGAAATCCTCCAGAGATGGCAATATCCCTTTAAGTACAACTGACATAAACGATATTTTATAGTCCATCTTGTAAGCCAATGCTTCAATGTATCCGAATGTGCGTGAAGATCAAACTATGTATGCTTTAAAATCACTGTCAGAAGCAATTTAGTGATATTTCAAGCCAATTTCCCAAAATGGGGCCGCGGAACGCCCTGAGCGCCCAGCCGGGCCAATGGACACTTCGTTCCGTAACGTATGCTGCAAAATGAGTGCTAAGGGTGACCCCCCCCTTTTTCAACCTCGCGGCGCTTGCGGAAAACCAAGGCGGGGGGGGGGGGGAATCAGGTGGGAATTCCCATCCCCCCCCGCAGGGAATCTGGGGGGGGGGGCATTCAATACAAGTATGCCCCTCACGCGAATCGGTTCTCAATTTATCGTAAAATCGTAAAATTCTCTTTGCAAACAGATCAAAATCCCAGCTATTCCCAGTCAAAAACCGGAAAATTCCGCGCCCGCTTCACGGCATGACAACAACTTTTGTAATTGCCCTATACAAATTTGGAAATGGGAAAATGAATTCCAATTAGTGTCTGGCAGATGCTCCTCCCTTGACTGGTAAATTGCTGGCACTGGCGGAGATCAGGGGGATCAGGGGCAAATACCCCGCCTCAACAGAAAATCTCGGGATTGGGAGAGGGCATGCAATACAAGTAATGTCCCTCCCCGGCGCATTCACCTGCACTGAACGTGAAAAACAATAGATCTTTGGGGACAAAACTTCATGAAAACCGGTAAGTTTTTCTCGAGTGATTGAACTTGAAGTTTTGTATATATCCCTTTTTGCAATGATAGGACAAAACAGCGCACCTGATGCAATTCAAGCCAACCCCGGTGGACACATAACCTGCGCCCCCGCTGTGGGGGGGGGGGGGTTGCAGAATTTGTCCCCTCACGGATTTTCTCAATAACTTGATATCTTATTGATTAGGATGTCAACGTCAAAAACTTTAGGTACCTGATGCTGCATCAATATACGTCTTCCCACCACATTCCAGAAGAAAATTAATGTTAGTATTTGAGAGATAAATGGCGTTTTTAAATGATTCCCATATCATGCCATTTTTGGTGAAATGCGATACATGTTTTGAAAAATCATAGAGAAGAGTTTTTAAAGAAAGTTGCAAATAAACGTCACAAGAAGTAAAATTACATTTTCTTCAAATGGCAATCTCGGATTTTCCAAAATTGTCGTGTTTTATGTGATCCCCCAAAATTGAAAAAAGGATTTTTTTTCGGGAAAAAAATCAACAAAAATCAATTTTTGTGATTTTGTAAAGCTCGGAATACCAAAATAAGGTTGACCGTCCCCTAAATCGAAGGGATAACAAAATGGGGCTACCTTTTGCCAAAAAAGATGCCCCCCCCCCCCTCGGCGAGAGAGGCCTGGATTGTGCAAGAGCCCTAGAGCCCATATGTTTTTCCACGTTCAGTGCAGGTAACGCGTGGGGGCATTCTTGTATTGAAATGCCCCCCCAGATCCTGGGGGGGGGAATTTGCCCCTGTTTGCCCCCTGGATCCACCAGTGTCAGCAATTATACCGCCCTAAGGAGATGCCTCTGCCAGACACTTAATGGAATTAATTTTCTCTTTTCTCATCCAAATTTGTATAAGCAATAAGCGAAAGAGTTATGTCCATGCCGCGAAGGCGTGCGACAATTTCCGTTTTTTTTTTGGACTGGATAGCAGGGTATTTTTGACTGCTGCAAAGTCAATTTTTACGAGATATTTATGATAAATTGGGAACGCGCGGTTGGGGGGGGGGGAGAAATTCTAGTATTGAATGCCCATTCCCCATATCCTGTGGGGAGAAGGGCATTTGCCCCTGATGCCCCCCCCCCTGGAACCGCCAGTTGCCAGAGCTTGTCCCCCATATCCTGCACAGTATGCCAATTCAATAGCTGCCCGTTGCCTGTTGATTCGTCCTGGGCAACACAGTAACTGAATTGCGTAGTTTCTTGTTGCCTGGAGAACGGTTTATTGATTGCCAATGTCTGGCCAGCCAGCCTCTGCCAGCCCAGAATCCAACAGCTGGTACGGCGTTCACAATGCAATCACGGCACAGGTCGGCTTACCATCTGCGGCAGGATCTCCCGGGAAGTCGACTCAGACACAGTCCTTGAGTCGACCCCTGTCCAGACTGACAACCCAGTCTGAGTCCGGGAATCAACGACCACACTCCGACCCCGGGGGGAATTGGAAATCTCGCTCAAATTACGATATCATTAGATTCCGTGGGGTTTCGAAAGAGGGGCAACGGAATATATTTGTGTTGTGCAAAGCAGGATGTTGTCTGAGGGGGGGTCTAGTTTATTGAAATTTCGCGAAGCCTTTGAAGCGCATGTAACACGTACAGTTGTAATCTACCAGAGTCCTGACCGAATTATCTTTATGTTGCAGGTGACGACCTTCAGAGAAAGACTCTCAGAGTCTTCACGGCCTGCAAACCGAGTCTAACCCAAGTCCAGCCCGCCTCTATCAGAGGCCTCTACCCAAGTCAGCCCGCCCTCTAATCAGAGGGCCTCTAACCCAAGTCAGCCCGCCTCTATCAGAGGCCTTCCCTACCCAAGACATCGAGTTCTTACACGGACACTTTGGATCTACACGCAATCCATCATAAGTACTCTTAGTCCACTACCCAAGTCCAGCCCCCGCCTCTACAGAGCCTCTACTTTACCCCAAGACATACCGAGTTTCTACCCGGAACACTTTGGATCTACCAGCATCCCACAGAAGTCTCCTTAGTCCTAACTTAAAAACCCCAAGGTCAGCCCGCCTCTATCAGAGGCCTCTACTTTACCCAAGACAACGAGTTCTAACCCGGACACTTTGGATCTACCAAGCATCCACAGAAGTCTTCTTAGTCTACCGTAGAGACCACCCACCAAACCACCGACCGAATCCGTCGGCCATCCGCGTCACCCGAACCGACTGCAGAACGCGCTCAGACCGAGCTCTACCCAATCTGCCCTCGTGACCGCCGCGAGCTAATCCGATCTCGCGACTCCCCCAGGTAAACTCCGCGATCGATCGGACTGTGTAACAGACGTCACATGGACACCGCCCTGCGCAACGATAACTCCCGGTTATCGATAGCCGACAACGTCGGGAAAACCAGGTGTGCAGTAAGCTGGTGTGTGGGTGCCAGTGCGTGCGTGCGTGCGCGTTTGGGTTTTTTGGGGAGGGAAGAAGTTTAAGAGGAGCAGAGCAGATGTTTTATCCAAGCCGCCTGGATAGGGACACCTCGCAGATTAAGTTTGTGTTCCGTTGGACGAAGTTCGAGCGGACCCTTAGGCCATAATTTATTTGAGCGTTTGTTAACTTCGCCTCGGTAGTTCTGCCGCCGGAAGGCGAGCATGGCCAAACCTCACAATGGCTGATAATGGCACGTTGGGCAACTAGTTCCGCGCTGCAGTGGTGGATAACGAGACAATCAGCTGCGGGGCACGCCGGCGCCGCCCGTCCTCCTACCGCTCCTCATCTTCCACGCCATCATCTACCTCCATCGTCATGGTGATCGCCTCCGGTGGAAACACCCTCGTCAATCTACGTCATTCTAAGCCTACAGCAAGATGCAGACGGTGACCAACTTCTACCTACTATCTTCAACCTCGCGGTTGAGGGCAGATTGAGATCTTTCCTGATCAGCATACCGTCATCCAGACGACGATGGCGCTGGGCTGAGTGGCCGTTCGCATGGTCATGTGCAAGATCTACTGACCATCACGAGTATCAACCCAGTTTCTCCAGCAAGCACCTGTCCTAACAAGTGATGAGCGCCGATCGCTTCCTAGACTGTGTGTCAACCCGAATAGTTCACTCGCTGGAGGACACCGCTTGTCCTCGAAAATCGTCCTGTCTGACAGCGTGGGAACGGCCCAGTTCTCTGATGGTTCGTTGCCACTCTTCATGTACGCCGCAGAATACGAAGGCCCAGTGCAACATCTTTCTGTGACGGAGAAGTCGGCGGTTTCCCAAGGGCGAGAAGGCGTTCACTAGCTGAGGGTACACCTTCGCCATGAGCTACTTGGTGCCGGGCGTGCTGATCATCGTCTTCTACAATCACTCGTCATCGACAAGCTGCGCCACGTCGGCCCGAAGAAGAAGTACCAAGGAGCGCCGGGCAAGTCGCATCGCAAGGTGACGCGTCCCCTCGTACCTGACGGGTCATACTGTGTATTATCTTCTGCTATCTGCCATTTGGGATCACCCAACCTCTCGCTGATGATAGTCAGCAGCGAGTTCAGCTGTGAACCAAAGCAACTTCCTCGTCCTGCCTCATCCCTTCGTAGCGTACGCGTCTCACCTACATCAACTCGGCCGTCACACCCGGTCCCTTACGCCTTCCTCAGCGATTAATTCAAGAATTCATTCGTCAAGGCGTGGTCAGTGCGCCCGCGCGCCGACGTGAACAACGACCCTGAAACGTGGAAAACTCGATCTTCCCGAAGGACAGTAGCAAGCTGACGGCGGCTGGTAAAGTCCGACAGACAATCCACGAGCCTGCAGGAGCGCGGAGTGGGGACGCGAACCCTAGCACTGGGATGTGACCCATGATGACCCCACGCTCCACGACTGCGGTCAAGTCATGTGGACAACAAGCAACGGCCACCTCTCACGCTGGACAAGTACCCATTCCAAGGTCTAGCACATCGCCAGACAGTTGAAGCGACCAGCCCCCAGAGTATGTCACGATTGAAATAGTTCGATTTCATAGATTCCAATATCTTAGAGGAAAGCTCGGTGTTAAGATCGTCCGTCGTGGGTTTACACTTGGACCTGTGTCCTGGACATTGGCAGACTCGACGCCTATCGACCTATTTTAATTACCAGAGCCAGAATCATCATAACACACATTTTCGAGTCGGCCACAGGTTGTACCAAGATCACTTTCTCGGTGACGTAGACAAACCTGAAACATATGGCAGGAGTGACAATACCACATTTCTCTCCAGCCCAGCATGTGTCCAGATCATTTTCCACATGTTGCAGACTGTAGAACAACATAACGCTTAGGACAAAGGTCTCTGTGTTGTATAAGCGAATTAGGCATTGCTATATGAGAAACAGTGAAATGAAGCTCGAATACTGAGTAAAACTGGAAACGAGGACGGCATAGTAGGCAGTGACCTGCCTACAACTTCCCCCCACGTTCCCCACATACGCGCAAAAGTGATGATAATACAATGTAGAGACTTAATCGATGTTGCAGCCCTCTTGTCTTGTGTGCCAATGCTTGCTTGGGCGCGCTTTATGTAAAAAGCGTAAATATACGAGCTTGATTCCCGGTACTAGAAGTGTTGGTTCGATGTCCGATGTTTCGAATGAGTCATGTGTTGGGCGTCCATGCTCTTGCAGGATACAAGGCTACCTTCGGATAACGGGGCTATAACAGAGGTGCGCTTGAGGCTGGGCGTCATGTTGGTGTATAAACAGATATCTTTCGTGTTTTGATGTCGATGACTTCCACGTTTCCTTCCTCGAATGTCTTGTGAGTGATGTACAGCTGTATGCGTTTTGTCTACCATGGGTAGTTTGTCCTATCCGGGCTGAGGAAAGCTAGACCCTTGCGAGCTATTGTCTGTGTAGCTTGAGCGTGTCAACCTGATGTCCAATTTCCGCAACGGTGGGAACAAGCGATGCGTGACCGATGCAGCATCCCCGTAGGGGTGTCGAACGGGAGCTCTGAGCCCTCCTGCCGTCAACCTCTGCCCACCACGTCCCGGTTCCCCGGAAACCCAGGGTGTCCTACTTCAGAGAGCTCTAACACTCCCCACACAATTCCGGGGCTGTTATACTCTCGCCTTAGAAGCCCTTGTTACCCGCGACGATGATCTCAGTTTCTGGGACACAGGGCTCGCGACGCCTAGCCTGCAGCGCAATGCTTATGCTTCCGCCAAACCACCCCACTTCGAACTGTATAGTGCCATCGAACCCTGAGACCGTCCGGCCGGAAGGAGCTAAATTGCCTCACTGTCCTCAGAAAGTATTGCCGCCGCCATCGTTAAAGTAATCGTGCTCGATGGCTGTGTCTGGTGGAGGCTGATTTGGTTGGTGCCTGTTGGTGAGAGTACCTACTATCTATTATTTAACTGTATAGTGTAGTCCTGGATTTACTGTCTAAATTCTGTCCGAAGTCCGTCTGATCTATTTGAATTTCCTGGCAATTGTGCTCGTATCTCTCATATAGTCTATTTGCCAGTCCAAGTATAAATCGGAGTGTTTCCCTTGTCGATTTGTAAATGTTTACTAATCCGTCCTCTCGTCTGAGTGTGGCCTCAATTTGCAGCTTATTTATCTGTGTCCTATTTTCTGTCTCATCCTGGCTTTGACCTTTGACCCCGATATCTCAAGCTTTTCCTATCTCTAGTCTCTACTCCAGTTTTGACTTCCCGGCGCCTCGGGTCTCCTGTGCAAGTATCTGTTCGGCTCTGCCCCGTACCCTGTACCCTGCCATCCTGTACCCTTTTCCTTGTACCCTGTACCCTGTAACCCTGTACCCTATACCCTGTACCCTGTACCCTGTACCCTGTACCCTGTAACCCTGTACCCCATGTCCCTGTAACACTGTACCCTGTACCCCTTGTGCCCTGTACAAATATTTTAGTCCGGGTAAATTCCTGTTCTCTGGTCTAGTCTCTGGCCCGAATAGTTAACATGCCGGTGTGTCCCGGTCCCTCACCTCGCAGTGTGTTTCCATGGTCCCCACTTGGGCCGGTGAACCTGACGGTGTGTGTCCCTGGTCCTCCTACTTGGGGTCCGCCTACTGCCGGTTTGTGTGTCCCCCACTTGGGCCCGGTGACCCTGCCAGTGGGGGCCCCTGCACCACTTGGGCCCGACGCTTGCCGTGTGTGGTCCCTGGTCCCCCCCACTTGGGCTGCCTGGGTGTGTGTAGGCACATTGGGCCGGTGCTTGGGTGTGTGTGTGTGTGTGTGTGTGTGTGTGTGTGTGTGTGTGTGTGTCCCCTGGTCCCCAC
The DNA here is from genome assembly GCA_036785665.1 of Chirona hameri. Taxonomy (NCBI): domain Eukaryota; kingdom Metazoa; phylum Arthropoda; class Thecostraca; order Balanomorpha; family Balanidae; genus Chirona; species Chirona hameri. The sequence continues at coordinate 8,609 of JAXIVJ010006879.1, forward strand.
TTGGGCCCGGTGACCTGAACGGTGTGTGTCCTGGCCCCCACTTGGGCCGGTGACGTTGCCGTGAGTGTGTGTGTGTGTGTGTGTGTGTGTGTGTGTGTGTGTGTGTGTGTGTGTGTGTGTGTCCTGGTCCCCACTTTGGCCGGTGACACCTACGGTGTGTGTCCTGGTCCCCACTTGGGTCGGTGACCTGGCGGTGTGTTACTTCCTGGTCCCCTACTTCGCCGGCGTGGGTTCCGAATTTCCACTTGGGCCGGTGACCCGGCCAGTGTGTGTTTCCTGGTCCCCACTTGGCCGGTGACCACGCCGTGTGATTATTGTCCCACACTTGTGCCGCACTACTGGACTGTATGTGCCTGGATCCCCCACTTGGGCCGGTTGACCTTCCCAGTGTGTGTCCCCACTTGTGCCCGCTTACTTGACGGTGTTGTTGTCCTGTCCCCACCTTGGGCCGGTGACCTGCCGGTGTGTGTCCCCACTGTGCCCGCTACTGCCGGTATGTGATCCCCACTTGCGGCAGTGTGTGTGTCCCCCCGGTCCCAACCTGTGCCCGCGTACTGCCGGTGTGTGTCCCCCACCTGTGGCCCGCTATACTTGCCGGTGTGTGTGTGTAGTGTGATGTGTGTGTGTGTGTGTGTGTGTGTGTGTTGTGTGTGTGTGTGTGTGTGTGTGTGTCCCCGGTCCCCCACCTGTGCCCGACCTGCCGATAGTGTGGTCCCCACCTGTGCGCTTACTCCGGTATGTGTCCCCCAACTTGGGGCCGTGACCTGCCGGTGTAATGTGTGTGTCCCCCCCCGGTACCCACCTGTGCCGCTACTTGCCCGGGTATGTTGTCCCCACCTGTGCCCCGCTACTGTTCCTGAGTGTTGTGTGATGTGTGTCCCCCGGTCCCCACCTGTGCCGCTACTGCCGGTGTGTGTGTGTCCCCCACCTGTTGCCGCTACTTCCGGTGTGTGTGTCCCGGTCCCCACCTGTGCCGCTACTTGCCCGGTGTGTGTGTCCCCACATGTACCGCTACTTGCCGGTGTGTGTTGTGCCCCTCGGTCCCCAACCTGTGCGCCCTTACTGCCGGTGTGTGTTGGTCCCCACCTGTGCACGCTACTGTGCCGTTGTGGTGTGCCCCGAGTCCCCACCTGCTGCCGCTACTAGCCGGTAAGTGTCCCCCACCTGTGCCGGCTACTGCCGGAGAGTGTCCCCACCCTGTGCCCGCTACTGCCGGTGAGGGTCCCCCCCCCAACCTGTGCCGCCTACAGCCGGTGTGTGTGTGTTCCCGGTCCCCCACATGTGCCGCCTACTGCCGTGAGTGGTCCCCCACTCCGGCCGGTGACCTGCCGTCGACTGGTCGATGGCCTGACACATAGCTGGATGTATGAGAGCTCATGGCGCCCGAGGGAGACAGCGTCCCATGCCCTATGCGTTCATGAGATGTAATTTCACCCAGGGCATTGGGACCCTTTACGTGTTCCTGAACACTATTTTATTTCAGTATTCTTTCTTTCTTTATATCCCCCTGATTTCGTAATTTCTGTGTAATTATCGGATATTTCCTCATACAGGAACAGCCTGCCCTGTTTTTGTCGTTTCACACAAAAGTTTCACCTTTAACATGGGGGATTTTAACTGAGATAGGAGATTTGGTTAGAGCAGATCGAAAAACGAGTTGTGGAGAATATAAAATTACCTCGCCACGCTACGCCAAATTTCGAAACAGGACTAGTTGCCACCGGTAGTAGATCTTGGGCAACGAAACGACTTCTTTTAAAGGGCCTTTTTTAGAAGACGCTATTCGGCCTGTTTCTAACCTTGCAACTCTTCGGCAAATATCCTTCTATCGTCCAAACAATGCCCATATTCATTTTTTTCCAGCTAGAAAATAACCCCCTATCGCCAATCCAAATTTGAAAGGCAACTTTCCAAGGTGGACCCCTCTCTCTCCCTCTCTCTCTCTCTCTCTCTCTCTCTCACTCTCTATCTCTCGTCTCTCTCTCCTCTCTCTCTCTCTCTCACTCTCCTCTCTCCTCTCTCTCTCTCTCAAGCTCTCTCTCTCTCTCTCCTCTCTCTCTCTCTCTCTCTCTCATTCCACCTCTCTCACTCTCCTCTCTCTCTCCCTCCTCTCTCTCTCTCTCTCTCGCGCACCTACCTCTCTCTCTCTCCTCTCTCTCTCTCTCCTCTCTCTCCTCTCTCTCCCTCTCTCTCTCTCTCTCTCTCTCTCCTCCACTCCTCTCTCACTCTCATCCTCCTCCTCTCTCTCTCTCTCACTCGTCATCTCTCTCTCTCTCTCTCCTCTCTCCTCTCTCTCTCCTCTCTCTCTCTCTCTCTCTCGTTCTCTCTCTCTCATACTCTCCTCTCTTCTCCTCTTCTCTCTTCCTCTCTTGCCCTCTCCTCTCTCTTTCTCACTCCTTCTCTCTCCATCTCTCTCTCTCTCTCTCTCTTCTCCTCCCTCTTCTCTCCTCATTCTCTCTCTTTCCTCTCCTCTCTCTCTCTCTCTCTCTCTCTCCTCTCTCTCCCTCCTCTCTTCTCGTCATCTCTCTTCTCTCTCTTCTCTCCTCTCATCTCTCTCTCTCTCCTCTCTCTCTCCAACTCTCTCTCTCATCTCCCTCTCTCTCTCTCTCTCTCTCTCTCCCTCACCTCTCTCTCTCATCTCTCATCTCTCTCTCCTCTCTCGTCTCTCCTCTCTCTCCCTCTCGCTCGCTCCGCTCGCTCGCTCGCTCGCTCGCTCCGCTCCCCCTCTCTCCCTCTCTCATCTCCACTCTCTCTCTCACCTCTCTCTCCTCTCCTCTCCCTCCTCTCTCCTCTCTCCTCCTCTCTCCCCCTCTCTCTCTCTCTCTCTCTCCCTCACTCCTCTCTCTCTCTCTCTCTCTCTCTTCTCCTCTCCTCTCCTCTTCTCTCTCTCTCTCTCTCCTTCTCTCTCTCTCTCTCTTCTCTCCTCTCCTCTCTCACTCTCTCTCTCTCTCCCTCCCTCCTCCACTCCCTCCCTCCCTCTACCTCTCTCTCTCTTCTCTCTCTCTCTCTCTCTCTCTCTTCTCCCTCTCTCTCTCATCTCTCTCTCTCTCTCCTCTCCTCTCTCTCTCTCTCATCCTCTCTCTCTCTCCTCTCTTCTGACGTAACACACGTCTGCTCTCAGTCTTGTTTTCACACTTCCTCTTCTCTCGCCACATCCTCCCTCTCACTCAGCACACCAGACCAAACAATCCACCAACAGCCACGTTATACAGTTGAAGCCACGAACAAAACCACCCAATACGCCTCCTGAGACAGCCTCCACCAGCAGCGTCCGTCAGCGCACACAGCAGCGTCCGACGGGACGAATCCCCACTTCTGACAGCGGGTCCCTGAACGCAAGGCTGTATCGGTGGAGGATACCGGATACCTTCCTGCAGCGTGGTACCCACTATTAGTCAGTGTCCGGGAAAGTCCTGGGCGGAGACTGAATGATGTGTCACATTCGTGTCCGCTTTCCCGGCTGTTTTCCGTAGCGTGGCGGGGCGAGGTGTGAAGCGGGGGTGAGAGGTGATATCTATTCCTCAAGTGGATGGCCGTCTTTCCCTGGTTTTCCCACCCAAAGAGCCCGTGTCCGTGGCGTGTAAACCCCGCCCTCTGGTTTCTATCTCTACGGGATCTGCTCTACGGAGCACAGCTCGGGTGTTACTGATTGCTCTTGACCAACCGTACACACTTGTGTCACTCCTGTGCATCATCCTGTCACCCGTTGGACACGCAGGGGTCATGGTCGTTGCCATGTCTCCACAGTCCTCATACCAACGTCATGCACAACTCCCTCACTAATGTGGTGCTTTGTTCTAGTAAAAAAAACATCCCCTCCTGTTTTCCGACATTCTATTCGTACCAGCGGAACATAAATCACATGCTTCAATTGGTTTCGTAAGGAGCACAATCTGCTGGTGAAAATTACCGCAAAATGTGGATATAACTTGCCAAGAAAGATTGTCATGTGTTAGCATCACCATCATAACGCAGTCACGAATGTCGGCGAGTCAGCCTCCCCATAATGTGTCTATAACGCCTGTAAATACGTTTGTGTCTGTATATATTGCTCAACAGCCCTACCGGCCGAGGTGTTGGTGTTGTCTGCGGAGGAGGCATGCCGCGTGTGGTTGGCCAGGCAGAACTGCACTCGACGTCATAATCTAAGTAACATGTTACGTCATAATATACGTGACTGGTCCTTTCCAACCGGTCTTTTGCTGGGGAAAAGTCATCGGATATTCAGCTGCGCCTCCCGTTCGGTTAGCGATCGCACGGGTTCCATTCCATTCTGATGAGAAATCTGCCGAAATAATCCGGAGACGCTTCGACCCAGATATCCCGTCTAGCCTGAACAGAGGAACCGACACAGTGAGGACCAAATCAGGGCAAAATACGCACACAATGAGACCAAATCAGGGCATGTCAGAGTGAGCCAGTTTCGAGTTGATGTCCGCCCATCCGGTTCGGTTCGTGGAGCACGCCGACAGAGGAGTAATATATACAGCGAGGACTGACGAGGGCTCAGTCACGTCAGAGGAGTGATATAGACAGCGAGGACTGATGGACCGCTCAGTCACGACAGAGGAGTGATATATACAGCGAGGACTGACGAGGCTCAGTCGACGTTAGAGGAGTGATATAGACAGCGAGGACCTGACGAGGACTCAGCCTCACGACAGAGGAGTGATATATGCAGCGAGGACTGATGAGGCTCAGTCACGACAGAGGAGTACTATATGCAGCGAGGACTGACCCGAGGCTCAGTCCCCACGACAGAGGAGTGATATATACAGCGAGGACTGACGAGGCCTCAGGTCACGTCAGAGGAGTTGATATATGCAGCGAGGGACTGACCGAGGCCCTCAGTCACGACAGAGGAGTGATATATACAGCGAGGACTGACGAGGCTCAGTCCACGTCCAGAGGAGTGATATAGACAGCGAGGACTGATGACGCTCAGTCACGACAGAGGAGTAATATATGCAGCAAGGACCTGACGACGCTCAGTCCACGACAGAGGAGTGATATATGCAGCGAGGACCCTGATGAGGCCTCAGTCCACGACAGAGGAGTAATATATGCAGCGGAGGACTGACGAGGCCTCAGTCACGACAGAGGAGTGATATATTGCAGCGAGGACTGACCAGGATCAGTCCACGACAGAGGAGTGAATAAATGCAGCGAGGACTGACGAGGCTCAGTCACGACAGAGGAAGTGATAATACAGCGAGGACTGATGAGGGCTCAGTCACGAGACAGAGGAGTAATATATGCAGCGAGGACTGACGAGGCTCAGTCACGACAGAGGAGTGATATATGCCAGCGAGGACTGACGAGGCTCAGTCCACGACAGAGGAGTGATATATGCAGCGAGGACTGACAAGCTCAGTCACGACAGAGGGAGTGATATATGCAGCGAGGGACTGAACGAGGCTCAGTCACGACAGAGGAGTGATATATGCCACTATGCAGCGAGGACTGATGAGGCTCAGTCCACGACAGAGAGTAATATATGCAGCGAGGAATTATGAGGCCTCAGTCACGTCAGAGGAGTGATATTATGCAGCGAGGACTGATCACATCAAACAATCCAATCAAAATATATTATCAAAACAAAACAAATATAATACACAATACAAGTGCGATTGGGCGCAAAATGCACACTGCATATAACATGGCACCTCTCGCGAACTGAAACGTAAACTCAAACAAAAACCGACCGCCGTCACGGAGGAATCGCCCCCGCTCCCCTCCAAAGCAGCACGTTGCTGACCCATGCTGACCGCCGTCCCCTTGGTTCACAACTTAAGAGCTGAATCTTTTTGAAATATAAAAGGAATTGTTGAAATGATCGAGCCAACCCTGCACCGCTCACCAGTGCTGAGATGTGTTTCCGTGTAAATATTGTCGATTTGTGTGTCTGTTGCAAATGGGAGAAGTCCTTGAATGCAGAATGGATGATATTGTAGTAAATAATTGGTTTCTACAATGTTCATGAAGGTGGCAGTGAAGTATGAGAGTGATTTGTTGTTTCCGGAAGAATGCCGCAAGCACAGTTAGGTGTTTCCGACTTTTTGAATAGATGAGATGAGCATTCAAGTTAGGTACATAACCCTAGCCTTACTTTAGTATACAAAATGTTGCCTGTCCTTGGTCCCTAATGAATAATACACTGGCGGTGTTGGAACACCCAGGCCGCCTGAATAATGCCTCCTTAAAGGCTTTTGGGGAATTGCAGGTACGGGTGGATTCAGGAAGGGCGGTTCCCAGGTGCGGGTGGTGGCGGGGATGGAAGGATCTTTGGAAAAGTGAGGTACCGATTAGGCGGGAGTGATTGTGAAGATGAATTGCGTAGTGTTTTGTTTGGTGTCATGCTGACGAGTGTGTGGTATCGCGGCTCTGATGTAGTCGGGTAGTGTTCCTAAGTTACTTTTAAGTTTAAAAATACATTTGAAGTTTGTGCATCTCCCGTCTTGTTGCCAATGTGTCCCCAGTCCTAAGTCGCGTCGAAGTTTGTCCTGTTGAAGTCCTAAATGGTGCTCCCGTTACAAGTCGTGCGGCCTCTGTTTTGTAATATCTCTAGTCCGTTGTGGGAGTCATGAAAAGTCAAATGTCCGCTATACACCTACGTCACAATAGTCAAAATACGGTCGAATGTATATTTTGTAGATTTGAGCTAAGACCCTGATCCCCTTGGTAAAATTATTAGCAATAGGATAGAGAGGGCCTCAGAGCTCTGCTGACTTTTTTGTATCATATCGTTAACATGAGCGTGAAAATCTAAGATCATTGGATAATGTAAGTCCTAATTGTTTATGACTGCTGGTGGGTGGTATAGGCTCACCTCCAAATGTAAGCTGTGGTGAATGCATGTTGCGCTTTGTTGTAAATGTTTGCATAACTGTTTTTGTCGCATTGAACGTAATATGCCAGTTCTGTCCATAGGAAAATATCGAGTCCAGGCGGTTATGTAATGATTGCTGAGTATGAATGAGGTTATGTGGTTGATGTGGTGCGTATAAAGATGTGTCATCAGCAAAAAAGAGAACGTAATTCGTCGTTTTGTTGGCTAAGTCGTTTAAGTATATTAATGCAAGTCAAGGCCCTAATACTGAACCCTGTGAGCATCTGGCATTGATACTGTGAAATGATGAAAACCTGTCTCCAACTCTCACCCTTTGCTGTCGATCTTTAAGATATGACTCCAGCCACTGCAGTAGAGTACCCCTGCTACCGAATTCGGCCTCACATTTTATTAATAGTAACTGTGCCAAATTTTGTCGAAATATTTTGAAATGTCAAGATAAATTGCAGTAAAATCATCGCCTTTGTCTAAATTTGAGTACATGTTTTGCGTCAGTTGTAAAAGCTGTAGCTGTGTGCCGTGTCCAGGTCGATAGCCGCTTTGTTTTTGCGAAAGAAGATAATTATCAGTGAGGTGCTTGTAAATATGGCTAAATATTATTTTTCCAAACAACTTTGATAAGCATGGAAGAAGACTGATTGGACGATAGTGTGTGGGATCCGACGGAGAGCCTTTTTTCTTTTATATAGGGTGAACATTAGCTGTTTTCCAAATTGCCGGTTAAACTCCCACATTTAGGCTAGCATTGTACAATTTAGTTAATGGTTCGTAGATGAGCAGTGCTACAAGCTTCAAAATTATAGGTGGGAGATCATCTGATCCGCATGATTTGTTGGAGTCAAGAGAATTTAGCACATTAAGAACTTGACTTGGAGTTATGTTAATATATTCTAAAGTGGGAACCAGCCTCCCATTGCCGTTTGTTAGTGGGCTTCGATTATCGTCGACGTCAAATTGTGATTGTTTGGCAAAGTGATTATTTAGCAGGGTAGTTTTTTGGTCGTCATCTGTCGCGATGGTCCCGTCTGTGTTTACTAATGGTGGTATGATCTAGTCACTGGTCCGTCCAATGATGGTTTTTAGCGTGGTGTGGTATTTGAATGGAGATTGTTTGCATTGAAGAAGGATATTTACTTTTGATCTGAGGTACTCGTCTTTCATACGTCTGTTTAAGTCGGTCACAAAGTTTCGCTGTCTTTTCCACCTTTCCCAATCCAATGAACACTGTCTCTGCTTGGCCAGCCTAAACAATCTGCTTCGCATCCTGATGTTGCGTGTAAGGTCTGCATTTATCCAAGGCTTGTGCCGTCTGTCAGTTTGGATTGTCTTCATGGGTATGGCTGTCTTGGCTGCATTTAATACTGTGGACGTGAATTTTTCAGCTGCCTCTTCCACTTCTCCCGCTAGTATCAAGTCCCAGTCCGTATTGAGCAATGTATCTGTCAGTAGGTGTGCGTCAAGTCTGTCATAATCCCAAATACACTTCAGTCACCTTGAGCATGTCGATGGTTTTACTATGTTTATAACTGCGTATATGGGGGTAATGGTCTATCTGTGAGAATGGAGATAAAACACCGCTGTCAGTGATGATGTCCGCGTCGGTCACAAACAGAAGGTCGCGAAGGTTGTTACTGTTTGGTCTGGTGGGCTCATCTATCAGCTGTACTAGGTCTAGGGCGTCAGTGGCATCTTTAAGTCGGATGTTAAATGGTGTGATGCCGCTATTTAATATTGGATGATAATGAAAATATTCCCTACATTGATATCACCTAAAATAATTATGGAATTTGGCGAGTATGTTTGTGCCATGGTTGCACTTTCAGTTAATCTGTCAATAAACTCACCCTGACGATGAGCGGATATGTTGGGCGGAAGATATATACAGCATATTATGAGTGATGTGTCCTGAATGTTAATCTGTGCCCAGATCCACTCTTCTCCCGGCAGTTCTAACTCACGCTTGCGTTTGATTGGTAGCGTAGTACGAGCATACAGTGCTGTGCCTCCCCATGTCTATTCCTGTGATTTGTAAATGGTGTGTGGAAGTCGGAAAGATGAAACAAGTCAGGGTGAATAGTGTCATCAAGTTTCGTTTCGGTAAGCGCAAGAATATCAACATTATTTGTTTCGACAAACTGGTTCAACTCCTCTAGTCTATGAGGTGAAGTAATGCTGTTAATATTGACGTGTGATATTGTCAAAAGGCTTTGTAAATTTGGTCCAGGGTTCGTCTCAATGCTTTCTTTTGCAAGAAGCAGGCGTATCTGTTGTAATCGGTTGTTGTGCTCCCATTGAGAAACCGTGAAGGATGATGCATGGTTGACTAAATGATTTGCAGGCTTCCGCTGGTCAGTGACTGTAATGTTAATTGTGAATGACTGTACAGGTTTTATGGTGAACACATAGGAGAGTAGGAACGAAGGATGCGAGAATATTACCCCAGCGGCCGAGTTGTCCGCACCGACCAGCGTTGTTTGTGATGACGGTGACTGTTGTGTGGATGTAGTTGTAGATCTCAGCACCAGTGACCGGCGGAGGGCTCTCATTGTAGAAATTGTATCGGGAACCCGGGACGGCGAACAGCACGAGACGGCCTTAGGCGAAAAGGCAGCGAGACATAACACTCTCAAGGCGGCGGGCGACACGCAAACATATAGCTAATTATCTTGAGGACTAAGTGGACAAATTATACAAACCAAGGCTAAACAAGGCAAGTAATTAAATGGAATACAAACTAGGTGTGACGCATATGACACTAGACCTGACAATGCCAAGAGCTAGAGCAAAGCATGACAATGAACCATGTACTCAACAGTATTATTCACGACAAATTCGCTGCACGTGCTGTAACACGGGAATATCAAACGGGGTCAAGGTCAAGGCCAAGACTTTTAACCTCCTACGCAAGCAAGACATGGTCGTGGGTGAGCAAGGGACGTCATCCCGGTCATCAGCATGCCATCATCCAACCAAGCTACGGTGATCGACACACATGTGGCTGGACTATCCCCGGACATACAACTTACATCACTAAGGTTGTTCCTCCGTCGCGAGCCGACAGGAGCGGAGCCGGGTGACAGACGCAGTGGCGCGCACAGGTACATACACAAGTGCTCCCGATCAAACGAGTTATGCAATTTAACTTTAACAACTCTCGAGTCATAACAGGAACAATACTTATCACATTCGGCAGGCAGGTATGCTGAACCAGCAGGCGGATCTTCTGGTGCAGACAGCTGACGTCAGGTCTGCTCAGCGCCGCCCGCCGCTCCGGCCCCGCCTGGCGCCGCTCCTGCTACCGGCCTGCTGAAAGCCGTCGGCGTCCCGGGCAGGGGCGGCCGCAGCTGGAGAGCGCGGCTCCGTCGGGGCCTGAGCCGGCGCGAGTCCAGCCGAGTCCGCCACGGTGACTTCGAGGAAAAAAGGAAGCGTTTCAAGTTTTTGTCATGTGCTAAATACTGCGAGTACATTAAAGGCATGATTGGTGATTTCAAGAGCAACCCAAAACGCTTCTGGTCATTTTTGAAGTGCGTTAAGGGCTCAAAGCAACAGCTTTCTGTTCTCTTAGACGGTGCTCGTGAAGTTAGTGGCGATATTGCGCATGCCATTTTGTTGAACAGGACATTTGCAGCCAAGTTTTCGTGTCCCGGTGTTGAAAGTGTACCCGATGCTCCCACCTACGACCTCCCCATCCTTGACCAACTTACCGTCCCGAGTGCCGCAATTAGATCAGCCCTGGAAGACCTAAAAGTCCATAAGGCGTGTGGTCCCGATAACATCAGTGCACGGATAATCAAGGAGTGCTCGGATCAGCTGGTGGCCCCCTTGTCAATCCTTTCCAAGTTGTCAGTGCAGCAGGGTATTTTCCCGAGTGGATGGGCCGAAGCCAACATAGTGCCCATTTTTAAGAAAGGGTAAAAAAGTCACCTTCGAACTATCGAGCAGTGTCCCTCCTGCCACTACTAGGGAAAATCCTAGAAAGAGTAGTAAACAGCAATCTTCTGAATCACGTTTAACCTGCCTTGACACATTCACAACACGGCTTCCTGCCGCACCGCTCATGTGAAACAAATTTAGCTAGTCTTCTAAAAACAGCTTCGGAGTCCATATCACACAGCGGCCAAACAGATGTAATATACACGGACTACTCAGCGGCCTTTCAAAGCGTAAGTCGTTTTCACGAAGGATTTTGCGTTTGGGGCGATTGGGGCGTTTGGGGCGATTGGGACGTTTGGGGTAAATGGGGGGGGGGGGGGTGTTAAGAGCTATAGCCACGTGACACGGTGTTTGGTCCAAAACTCCAAAACTCCAAAACACCAAAACTCCAAAACTCCAAAACTCCAAAATCCAAAATTCCAAAATTTCCAAATTCCTAATTGTGTTATTCCAATGGTGCAACCAACCTTCGGTTATTCGGATATTCGAATGCAACCAATCTAAGATTATTCGGATATGCGCGGGGGCAATACTATGGGCCGAAGGTTGGTTGTACATTTTGGAATTTTGGATTTGTTTTATTTTTTAGTGTTTTTTTTTTAATTTGGAATTATGTAGTTTTGGAGTTTTGGAGTTTTGAAGTTTTGGAGTTTTGGGGTTTTAGAGTTTTGGACCAAACACCGTGTCACGTGGCTATAACTGGCCCCAAACCCCAAACCCCAAACGCCCCAATCGCCCCAATCACCTCAAACGCCCCAAACGCCCCAATCGCCCCAAATGCAAAATCTTTCGTGAAAACGGCTATTGTTACTTCACAAGCTGCACCACTCATATCACATACCGGGCACCGTGCTAAAAGGGCTCTCGACCTATCTAAAAACACCGCAAACGAGTCGTTGCAAATGGAAGGTGCTCCGACTGGACAAACGTGGTCTCCGGAACACCAAGGAAGCATGCTATCGCCATTACTTTTCGCTTTGTATGTTAACGACTTGCCTGACAAAATCACGACCAATTGTTTGCTATTTGCCGATGATGTCAAATTGTATCAAAAAATTCAACCCCGAACGACTCACTTTCGCTGCAAAGGGATCTGGACAGTCTTTGCCAGTGGTCTGCTGACTGGAAATTTAATCTCAATCCGACAAAATGTAAGTCATTCACTATGACTTTGAAACGATCTCCCATTTCAGTGACTTACAAAATCAATGAAACACCCTGGGCACACGTCGTATCTTCAAACCGTGACCTTGGAGTATGGCTAGACGCTAAGCTCACATTTAGAGACCACATCAACTTCACGGTTACCAAGGCAAACAGAGCACTGGGTGTGATGATGAGATCCCTTCAGACTGGTTGTGCTCGCGGCGCCTTGAAACGGGAGCCAATATTGGCAGCATATTTCGGTAACGTGAGCTCCATACTCGAGTACGGATGTGTGATATGGGGAGGTGACCTTTTCAATGATACCTTAGGAGCTTTTAGAATGCAGGTGAAATCATATGTCAAGAGTATGGCGGTATAGGCTGCACAACACTGGTGGCGATGAGTTAGGATTGTGTGTGGGCGTGTGTGAGGTGAGCATTCGAGTTGTATTACTCTTATTTTACTGCTGAAGTTTTCTCATTTACCGATATTATGTTTTCTTTTACAAGCGTTTTCTTATGTCTGCGTAGCCTCAAAGCATGCCTGTGAACTATTGTTCACCTATGTGTATTTTTAACGTACTCTCATATTTACTGTTTCATGAACTTTTGTTCTATTTTAGTATCACATTTTCGTTATCATATTTGCAGGGGCCCGGGAACGATCTTAAAGTTGGGGGGGGGGGGGGGCGAAACCAAATATTTTGTTTTGGCAATCTTCTCACTTCTAATCTTCTTCTTTTTCCAGTTTGTCCCACTTAAGGGCTAGTGTATTTTCACCTCTGAAGCACAAATCACATAACAAGCACATAGCACATAACGAAACATCAAAAATCAGCACAAACAATAACCCATCAAAACACCTTAACACAAAAAAGGAACTCGGCAACCACCAACCAAACCAAGCAAACAGTGCTAACCGGCACACAGTCACAATACAGTCGGCATCGTCTCCCGCACGGCGCACAGTCTCCCACTTTTTGCATCTCCCTATGGTCAGTCTCTACTGATAACCCCCGCCCACGCCGCCTCGCGTTAATACGCACTTAGGTATTAGGGGCGGCGCTCCCGCTGTTAGCCCCCGGCCGAGCGCGTGAGCCGCCAGCCGGCTGTGCTGGCGGCGCCCCACCCGCCCGGCCGGCCGACCGGCCGCCTCCGCAGAGTATGCTCATGGGGGCCGGTCTCGGGTTAGCCCGGTCGGCGGGTGGGCGGGGGCTTCCACACCACCACACAATAAACCTTCGATTTTGTATTTTGTTTAGTTTTGTTTATTAAAAACAATGCTTTGTGGTGCATAAAATTAAAGATTTTGTATTTCATTTTGTCTTTTTTTTTAAAGAAACTTCTGTGTAATGTGTAATGTGCTACTCTATGCTATGCAGACCATCCCACGTTAAATGCCATTGCTCATATGTGTCGTTCGTTTTACTTACATGTCTTTCAATAGAATAATGACTTCGTAAAGCGTTTTCGAAGCGCCCCACCTCCGGTTCTGTCTGATCCAGTTTGGCGAACCATATACATTGAATAGCTATGCTATTGATCAATCCTATGATACTTCTCTCGTCGTTATCCGGAAATATGCAGTTAATTTGTTCGCTTCTTATGTTGAATGTGTACTTCTGCAGTAATAATGTTTGTATATTTGAAAAGAAAGCACGTACCTTCTCACAGTTCATGAATAAATGACCAAGAGTTACTACGGTTGTATCGCAAAAAGTACACTGACTAGAGTCAGATAAACCTACACTTAATAAAAAGCTATTAGTTGGCAGAATACCATTGACTATCCTATAATGTAGTGACTGCAACGAAGTCGAAAGAGTAATTTGTCTCATGGTAGCGAGGGTGCCGCTTCGATAGCTCTGAGTTTCATTAAGCCATTTATCTTCTATTTTTCTGGCAATGTCTTCATTTTTTCCGTTAAGCTTTGTCAATAATGTGTGGCTCACCACCTGGCTGAGATTCTTCGAATGCAAAACTACATATATCCTTGGCGGTATCGCTGGTAAAGCATTGCCGCTGTTTCTGTTTTTAATTAGGCTAAGTATCGGCGCCATTTTTAGTCTAATGGAATTATAATCAATAACATTTACTCGGATGCTATACTTATCTTCTATTTCTGCTTGTGACAACAGATTGTTGCCATTCAGTAAATCACTCACAAAAAATAATCCCCTTACACGCCAACTCTTTTTGATAGAAAATGTGTACTTCAATACATCATTACACCAAATAGATTCACTCATAACACCCTCAGATTTTTGCAAATAGCATTCTGCAAACTTTGTCCACGCTTGCAACACATGTGCCCAAAATTTATTTTTGATGTTATCCGCTAGTCTTTTTAACATCGATGCACCATACCACGACAAATTATCGACATGTTGTTGCAAGCTATATCGGATGCCTGTTACCCAATTTGCTTCAGTGGAAAGGTTACATTGCAGTCGTTTTATCCAGGAACATTTTAGTGATGCCACGAAAATGTCGATATCAATCATCTTTATTCCATCATTCTGATACGGCTGGCATATTTTTGTTCGCCTGATCTTGTCTTGTTTGCCATTGTAGCGTAGTCAGCGCGGCCATGAGCCGAAATGACGTGTTTCGGTGGGGAGGTTTTCCCATAGGGAAATCATGCGAAATTGGGTTTATAGCGAGGCCAGAGAAAACAGGTGAAAGCTGCACAGCCACCTTCAGCCTAAAAATGTTCCTCGTTTCAAGCTCTATCAATTACAGCTAGTTAATTATGCCTTGCTTGAAAACTCAGGCGGTACCTGGGGGGTAGAAACGCGCAGGGTCGGCTCATTTTAATATGGGCGCGGAGGCGGAAAAATAACGTTTGCGACTTTGCTAGCTCCTGCGCGTAAGGTCACGTTACCGGACACGCCACCTTCAACCTAGATTTGAAGCGCCATCAATTACCTATCGATTGGTACCTATTCCAACGTCCTGCGTGAAAAACTTAGGCGGTACCTTGGGGGTCGAAAAAAGCGCGTTTGGTTCCCTGATACATATAAAGGTCCCGGGTTCAAATCCTACCCGAGACGGTTTTTTCGTGCGGCAGCCTTAGTCCTGCTCGGAGTTTGAACATTTCCTCCCTTTTTCTCAGATGGAACAAATGCGTACTGGCGTTTTGCTACGCTTTTCTGTCACCCTTTCCGCATCTGTTCCGAAAGTTCCGAAAATTTTGGTCCCTGGTCATTTCGGGTCAGGTCATGTTTGCGGTTGCGCCAATGCTTTAGCTGCTGAAGCATCGAAATGAAACTTGGATTATATGGTAACACCACTACGTACAAAATATACGTATAGAGAAGTTACATCTTTTTCAAATATGTCCAAATCAATACTTAAATTAATATAAATTTAGATTACTTCCCTGCAGTTTGCCCTACTGTCATTGGTCCCAATAGCTGCGCCACCACGCACCAGCTAATTCAAATTATTACCGATGTGGAGGTCCTTGATATTGTGCTTCATTCTTCAACCATTCCGTCACTGATAATATCTCGGATATTGCTTCTTCGTGACCGTAAATCACCTCAAAACTCGCAACCTTCACTCTTCACCGGCGACCACACGAATGCAAATGGCGGATAGTGCGTAGATTGTACCTACAAGCCAGGGTAAATTATTGCAAATTAGACTTTAAGGCAGTAAAAGAAATAATTTTACGAAAGAATATATTTTGTGCATAAAATAAAAAAAATTGAAATCGATAATACATGGCTAAATTGCTCTTTGGTTCATCAACCGCTTTTAGCATTCTGAAATACATCACTAGTGGAGCGCATTCCACAATAACGAAACACGGCGCGGCGGGCCGCCGTTATTGTGTTGCGCGCTGAGCCGGTGGCCGCGCTGACTACGCTACGACGGTTGTATCGCAAAAAGTACACTGACTAGAGTCAGATAAACCTACACTTAATAAAAAGCTATTAGTTGGCAGAATACCATTGACTATCCTATAATGTAGTGACTGCAACGAAGTCGAAAGAGTAATTTGTCTCATGGTAGCGAGGGTGCCGCTTCGATAGCTCTGAGTTTCATTAAGCCATTTATCTTCTATTTTTCTGGCAATGTCTTCATTTTTTCCGTTAAGCTTTGTCAATAATGTGTGGCTCACCACCTGGCTGAGATTCTTCGAATGCAAAACTACATATATCCTTGGCGGTATCGCTGGTAAAGCATTGCCGCTGTTTCTGTTTTTAATTAGGCTAAGTATCGGCGCCATTTTTAGTCTAATGGAATTATAATCAATAACATTTACTCGGATGCTATACTTATCTTCTATTTCTGCTTGTGACAACAGATTGTTGCCATTCAGTAAATCACTCACAAAAAATAATCCCCTTACACGCCAACTCTTTTTGATAGAAAATGTGTACTTCAATACATCATTACACCAAATAGATTCACTCATAACACCCTCAGATTTTTGCAAATAGCATTCTGCAAACTTTGTCCACGCTTGCAACACATGTGCCCAAAATTTATTTTTGATGTTATCCGCTAGTCTTTTTAACATCGATGCACCATACCACGACAAATTATCGACATGTTGTTGCAAGCTATATCGGATGCCTGTTACCCAATTTGCTTCAGTGGAAAGGTTACATTGCAGTCGTTTTATCCAGGAACATTTTAGTGATGCCACGAAAATGTCGATATCAATCATCTTTATTCCATCATTCTGATACGGCTGGCATATTTTTGTTCGCCTGATCTTGTCTTGTTTGCCATTCCACAAAAGCTTGAACAAAATGCTCTTAATTTTCGCCATAGTCTCAGGACGGGGAGTGGGTAGTGAGCTGAATAGCTGAACAAATTGTGATATTGCGAGGGCCTTGATTATAGTCACTTTGCCTAACATAGAAAGCTTTCGCATTCGCCAGAAATCCAATAATGTTTGTAAACTTTCGATCTTGTTTGGGAAGTTCAAATCTTCCATGTTTTCTGGATCAGCACTAAACACGACACCAAGAACCTTGAGTTCCTTTACCCATACTAATAGGAGATCCGCGCATACCGGTGTCTTTTGTGGTCCAAGCCACATGCATTTACATTTACTGATGTTTGGTTTGAGACCTGAAAACTTACTGTACTCTCCTAGCTGCTGCATAATTGTGCGAATATCTGGGTTTCGTCCTTCTAGAAATACGATGGTGTCATCCGCGTACTGGGATTTTTTTTAACTCGCTCTCGTTCGTTAATCTAATGCCTCTAAATGCCGTCTTTCTGAGGAAGTTTGCGAGAATTTCAACGGCTAGAATAAATATTAGGCCAGATGCCGGGTCGCCCTGGGGGAAGCCCCTACTGTGTATTATTTTTTCTCCGAGGTGCCCATTGAGCATGATTCTGGAAAAATTGTCATTATTTGTATACAACAGGTCAAACAACTCCATGAACTTTCCTCCGAATCCCACGGACTAAAAAACGCACTTAGTGTATTCCCAGTTCAGGGAATTAAAGGCGTCTTCAAAATCGATTGATAAGATGGCCCCATCCAGCTTTCGGGCATTAAAGTGATCAATAATGTCGTAAAGCAGTAATGTCGTATTTTCCCCGATATATCTGCCCTTCATGTAAGCAGTTTGATCGGGACTAATAAGAGACGTTGCCACCAATTTTAGGCGTTCCGATAATACGCTTGATAACATTTTGTACTGAACGTTGAGCAAACTAATCGGACGCCATCCTTTAACGCGATCGCTCTGTCCGTGTGTCTTTGGGATGAGCGTAATTATTGCTTCTCGCTGTGTCACCGACAGAGAGTGCGTACTTAATGCATGTTTAAACGATCGCCACAAAAATCCTTTTAGGTCAGGGAAGAAAAACTTAACGAAACCCGCAGAGAAGCCAGTTGATCCCGGAGAGCGATCATTTGCCATCCTGTACAACGCTTTCGAAAGTTCCTCCTCTTTAATTGGTTCATCGAGCAGCGCACTTTGGTGTGGTGTAAGTCTACGTTCAACATTACGCGCGACAAAATCTGTAATGTCCACTCTTAATCGCCCCTCATTGCTCTCAATCATGGCTCTTTGGAAGTGTTTCGTCAGGTAATTGAGGACATTTTTCTCGCCTGAAATTAGACAATCATTTTCCCTCAAGAACGAACGGTATTGCCTTTTTTTTACCCAATTTTGTTTATCTAGATTTAAGAAATATTTCGATGACCTTTCACCCTTTTCGTGCCAATTACACCTGGACCTAGTGATCATGCCATCAGTTTTAATGTTTCTAATTTTCTCTAATTCCTCCTTCGCCCTTTTTAACTCCTGTTTGTCCGTGTCAGGTGCTATGTGCAACCTACTTTCAATATCTCGGATTTTGCTAAACAGCTCTTTCTCCGATATTCTCCTTGCTTTTTCTTTCGCCTTGGAGTAATATACTGTTTCGCTTCTGATATTAAATAGGAGTATATCTAAAAATAGTGTATCATTAATAGTGAACTCCACGCTTTCCTGATGGTCTCGGACAAATATTTCGTCATACACTGGAACCGCGTATTGTCGAACGGTTTGTGCAATGACTGACTTTATTCGGGCTATGTAGTCCGTTTCCTTCAAAAGGGACAGGTTGAATTTCCAGAGTCCATTACCTCTCTTTTCTTGAAGACTATCACACTCAATAGATATGATGGCGTGATCTGACAGGAATGTGTTCTCGATTTGGCAGCGTCTGATCAGTGGGATCATGGACCGACTAATGATAAACATGTCCAATCTGGCCATTTTATCTAGCCGTCCGTTAAACCAAGTGTATTGTTTCTTCTCCGGGTTTTGTTCGCGCCACACATCAATCAAGTCATGCTCCGACATAATTTGACGGATAACATGTCTGGCATTTTGGTTGTGCTCTCTATGATAATTATGGGTATCTTTGGCTTGATCCATTACTAAATTGAAATCACCGCATACGATAACCGAGTCTCCGCTTGCCTGTCGGTCTCTAACTAACGTTTTAAGCGCTTCGTAAAAATCAGGATCATCACTATTAGGTCCATAAATGTTAATCACCGTCAACGAGTATTTTTCAAGTTTAAAATTGACCGCTAATAGGTTTCCAAGATCATCTGCTTTCACAAGCTCGATGTCAGCATTAACCTGATCTTTAACGAGTATACACACACCTCTTGCGTTGTTGGAGAAAGAAGAGAAAAAGGCTCGTCCTCTCCAAAGCGTTTTCATGAACGTTTCTTTTTTACTAGTCAGATGAGTGTCCTGCAAACAAATGACATTGGAGACTGACCGTTTAAAGTAATTCACAACGTCTCTCCGTTTCCTTGCGTCCCCTAAGCCCCTACAGTTCATGCAGGCGATTGAAATACTGCTATTATCAATCTCCCTATTCAACATTTCTTACCAGACAACAGGTGAGGCTCCTCGAAAACGTTAACATTTTGTGGGATGGTCTGCTTGTGTTGAACATTAACTGCAATACGCATGCCTCGCCTGCGCAATGAGAGTATAGCGTGAGTGTGGGTACGTTGCTGGACGAGTTTGTCTGTGTCTGTGTATCGTGTGTGAGCCCCTGTGCACCGCGCAGAATCATATGCATGCGACTGTCTGTCTATGGTCACATCACACCTATCAATGTGACTGGAGGTTGTACGCTCATCTCTTGGCTTTGACAGATTATTATTATTAGTATTGGTAACCAGGTAATGCATACAATACTACAACAACTAAACGAAACAAGAAATAAACACCGAACAAAACAAGGAATACAACTCAAGCACGGATCCCTTGGCCGACGCTCAGTGTGTTAGCAGGATATTTAAGCAGTGACGCACCCTTATCACCTTGTACCTAACCCGAATAACACATAATCATCGTGTTGCAACTACATACACGGGCTTTCAACCAAAACAATAACCATCCATACGAACCAGTTCCGCGCTGACCTTCGGAGCGCCCGGTCACGCTTGCGGCGCTCCGCGCCGGTCAAAACAACTCTAACCCCGACTGGGCAGTGAGCCGCCTGGGCAGTGAGCCAAGTGTCCGGTGCTGGCTGGTGTGGAACAGTTTCGGCTTTTTAGCATGTACGGCAACATGCAGAAATGTGAATAGGCCCGGGCGCGGATCCTGTGGCCGTGAGTGACATTAAGTGACTGACGCAGCGTGACTGTGACAGCGTGACGCGAGTATGCCTCGTCAGGGGGACCGAGACAGTGCAGAGACCGAGACGAGTGCTCCTCGCCCGCTCGGCAAACAGTCCTCCGTGAGCGACCTAGTGCGCAACTACGACACCGGAAGTCAGACAGCGGAGGACGGCCAGGGGAAGAGGGACCGCTCGGAGTCCGGAGACGCTCAGCCGCAGGCCAGAAAGCGCGGAGCACCGGACCGGCACGGTGAAAGGGTTTCCCCTCCCACTCGACTGTCGGGTGAGTTCAGGGCGCAGCTCAGTGACGCCATGGACGACATAGAGACTCGACTGACGACTCTGTTATCCAAAGAACTCCACGAGCTTAAATAAAATTTGAGCGCCAAACTAGAGACCTTAGAGACCCGAATCCGTGACCTGGAGCAGCATGTGGAGATGAGGGACGACCAGATCGACGAGATGTCCAAGCAGCTGCAGGAGACGAGGGAGGAGGTGGAGGCGCTTCGGGGCCGGGCGGAAGACGCCGAGATGATCTCTCGTCTCCCGTGCCTGGTTCTGTCGGGCGCGGCTTTGGCCCCGCGGCGCGGAGCCCCTCCCAGGGACGCGTCCCAGCCGACCGCTGCCTCGGGCCCGGGCAGGGCCGGGCCGGCGTCGCCCCCGCCCCAGCGGGGCGGCGGGCGGGGCGGGGGCTCTGACCGGCGCGACGGAGGCGGCTCCAGGACGGAAGAACGGGAGGACATCAACAACCTGGTGGTGAGCACCCTGAACCACTGCTTCCCTGATCTACACGTAGAGGTACAGGACATAGATCGTGCGCATCGGCTGCCAGGCCCGTATAATCGGGTGATAGTACGATTTGTGAGATGTCTGTGAGATGTCAGTTGGAGGTCTTTTGGGCTATCTATTTTTTAAGAAGAAAAAACGAGTACAAGTAAAGGCCACCAAGGCGGACGGATTCGTCTTACGTTATCAAAAACATAACTTCATTTCACATCAAACTTTCGAGTGTTTTGTGTCTTAACACGACATTGACGGGGGGGACGTTAAACGCCCCCCCCCCCTGGTTATCTTCCGAACCAATGATCGCAGCGAGACGCATAAGGTGGCAATCGAAAGCTCTCAATGAGACGAATCTAAATTATGCTAAACATTTCAAAGTGAGGTCAAATGTCACGGTCAGGTCAAAGGTCAAAATCGCCATATTTGAGTTATGGGCCATACTTTCCATCCAAAGCCTCCGGTTACGACCATGATCACCCAAAGTGCTGCCAAAGGTATGATACACATCCCGCATGAGCTAAGGTGAGATTGTTGGCCAAGGTCAAGGTCAGGTCACAAAAGGTCACTATGCTCAAAATATCTACGAAAGTCATGCAACACATGTTTTATGAGTTATTTTCCACATATAACTCGATAGTGATCGTCATTTCACCACCTGACTTCATTTACGTCAAGTTAAAGGGACATTACCACCTTTCTGAAAGATGTCAACTACACGCCGGTTGTACCCGAAAATATGAAGTAAGTGCTGCTGAAAACGATAGTGATATTTTTTTTCTTCTCGAAAACGACACTTAACTTGATACAAATTCAGTTGTTTAAATTTGGGATGATGACATCATATTCAGCTCTAGAGAGCTATACAGAAATCCTTTACGCTGCCAAAATATGGCACAATTATTTAGAGGCAATTCTGGCGCTTTGAATACAAACCAACCAACCATTCAAACGTACATCGGGATCATACAAAATCAAGGTTTCTTCATAAACACACTCGGCCATAACGAGAGCTTACGTCACTGGTACAAAACTTCCTTATAAGGGTGGGCCTTACTAAGGCCCAAATTTTTAAAATCACGCTTGAATTTCTCTAAGACCAGATAACTGTGTTTGTTTTAATGCTACCTCCCTAAGTTTCACTACAATATCCACTAATTTGGCTATCTCAACTCAAAACTAATGTTCAGGTGGGCATGTTCCTTTAATGTCAAGTTCAGGTCAAGTTCAGGTCAATGAAGGTCAAAATTGTTAATTAATCAATATAAATAAAAAGGCATGTTTCTAGATAAATTTGGTCTCAGAAATACAGTAGTGCCATTTATTTGTCAGTATCTGGTCAATAAAAAAAACAATTTGTAAATATGACGTCATGAATTACCGTCACTTACCCATACTTTATATGCTATAAGTCAGTCAAAAATGGTGATATTCTGAACTTTGGTATGGTAGTTTCCAATACGTAGTTCTGACATATATTCCGGCTTTTTGAATATCCTTAAAAAAATCGATTTTGTGGGCATTTTCCCCCCAAATTCTCTTCGAACTTTGGGGGGTCAAAAACCCAAATTGTCAAAAATCCGAGATAGCCATGCCCTTGCCATTTGCTATATTTTGACGTTTTTGGATTGCGTTTTGCTCAAAATATGGCATTTGTAAGGTCTGTCACATTTTAGCTGATTTTGGTGTAAAACTCGTGTGTAGTAACGTCACTAAATTCGCTATAACTTTAATTGTTTTCGACGAAATTGCTTTATTTTTTTTCACAGAAGACGTAAACGTAATTTAGAAGAAGGTACCCGAAGTTTCACGTTGATAGCGGTATTCGTTTTTGAGCCATTACACAAATTCATCAGGGGCCGTTAAACACCCCCCCCCCCCCCCAGTCAATGGCGGGTTAAGTTACCAAAAACATAACTCCATTTTACAATGATCAACACATCTGGGCATCATCCCACCTCTGCTCTACTACAATGCGGCATTGCTCCCGTGGCTGTCACCACTCACCAAGTACCTTAGAATATATAGTGTACTAGATGTATCAGTGTACTAGATAGAAGGTGGCAGCACAACTAAGAGTGGCCTATCAAAATGCACAGTGGGAGAGAGATGCTACTGATGGATGAAAGCAATGTTAAATAAAATATTTTTTTTGTAACTTTTGGAGCACCAATACACTTGGTGCAGTGTAAAAGTAATTTGAGATATGTATTACAACATAACAACATTAACAAAGCATTTCTACCCATGATGTAACCAGGAAAAACCTATTGAACCTACCATGGAATTCATAATAAATATATATAAATGTCATCAGTGTCCCAAAATTTCATTTTTGCTTGGGTGTCAGAGTGGAACTTTCGAGCAAAAAAAAGACGAGTGGAAAAATATGTAGAAAATGGTACAATATTAATTTCTGTTTTGAATATGCAAAGCAATAGTTTCGTTTAAATCGTGTACCATATTTATGTCAGAATCAATATCACAATGCATAATTTGGAAGTGGAAAATTCACTCCTAAAATGGGGAGTGAGAGTGGAAAATAATTCACATTTGGGTGTCATTTCCTACTCAAATTGACACATTTTGGGACACTGAATGTCATACATAAAATTGAAACAATTTGCATGCCGATAGTAAAAGGTCATACATTCCTTTTTAACCCGCGCCGTCCCGGTGCTCGGCGACACCTTCGCCGTGCCGGGAGGCGGGGGGGGGGGGGAGATCCTCCTCTAACTCGAAAACTAAAAGGGCGGAAAAAGACGCGGCGGGAAAACGCGTTCGAAAGCTCTCGACAAGCAAGTTCGAAGGTATTTCGGCTATCTTTTTGCTAAAGTCAATATTGAGGTCAACAGAGGTCATCAAATGTCAGATTTGCCAGTTTTGGACTTCGCTTCGAGCAGCCCCAAATATCTCGGCAACTATGGTAGCTAGGAACACACGGAAAAAAACAATCGAAAGCTCTTGAACAATGCAATCGCATTTGGTGTCCTCTGATTTTAGCTCAGGTCAATAATTTACGCTTCAGAGCTCATCAAATGTCAAAAAGGCTATTTTTGAGCAAACAATTTTCACAAATAGCTTTTTACCTTACAAACATAGGGCAACAATTTTGACGCCATCGTGTTTGTCTCGGTCAAGGTGCTTCGACTCATATTAGTGTTACCCAGGTTAAGTCAACTTAAAAATGCGACCTCAGGTCAAGGTCAAGTGGTGACCCAAGTAGGTAATGTTGCATATGGGAAGTCGTGCCTCAATGAAGAAAAAAAAAACACATTGGTGTCAGTTTCACTTCTCTATCGTCATTCTGTCGAGCGTTATCGACACCAAAAAAAAAACTGTTGGTGACAACGGATGAACTCAGCTCACCCTGTAGGGGTCACCAAACAAAAATGGCACCCAGGTCATCCATAATGGCCTATAATAACATGATCCAGAAGGAATTATACTGCTATCTTGCGTATCCTCGGAATAGGAAGCATTTGAATATTTCCCCATTGACTTATATAATGGAGAGGTCATGAAATTGACCCGACCTTAGGTCGCTGATATAAAAAATCCAAGGAATACGAATTGTAGATATATATGACCTTATGAAATCCTGTAAGTTTAAAACCGATCATTAAAAAACTGTGACCGTGGTACGACCACAAACTTGTTTTGGAGGTGGGGTCATGTGACCTGGTCTGGTGACCTGACCTGAGATGACCAGAGATATATTTTTTGTTACATAATGTGGGAAATTGATACCCGAACAGCAGTGACAAAAACGGCGGCGCGCAGCGCCGCCGTTCTTCCGCTATCCTCGAAAAACCTTGGGGGGGGGGGGGTATAAACACACACACACCCTGGCATGGCGCGGGTTAAAGAAAGACCTCAGTCCAGACGTGTGCCATGACCATAACAATAGGATCCAACATCCACAGGATCCAAGATGAACAGGATCCAATGACAAAATGTATCCAATGGATCAAGGTTCCACAAGGTCCCCATCACAAAATGATCTTGCAAGATCCAGCATCCACAAGATCTCATGAGAAAATAATCTTGATAAAAAAAAGATTGACAGGATCCCACAACAAAATTGAAGGAAGTCGAGTCTCTGAAAAATAATTGGAGCAAAAGCGGTCCCTTCCGTCCCTCCTTGACCGAGGCTTGGTATAGACGGTATAAGCTAGGATATACTTTACAGGATTTGGATCAGAATAAATGATAGGTCAGGAGTCTTGTACCCATTGTTTGCAAACAAATTATTTAATAAGATCCAGGATCAGTAGGATACAATAATAAACAAGATCCAGGATGCAGAAAATCCACCAAAATATTGAAACCATGCAGAATACTCAGGATCCAATGACAAACAAGACCCATGGCAAGACCAGAGCAAGACTCTGGCCTGGCCGGCAAGACACCATGGTCCATAATCCCACAACAATTTGTAAAACATATTTTATATAGTAACCAAGAAGGACTTGATGAACATGTTGTATTATAGGATGCATCCACAATATAAATAAAACAAAACTTCCTGTGCCACTTCACATCCACGGCCGTCATTGCTTATGATGATGATTGGGGTTTTAGGGCGCACCAACTGGTTTTGGTCACTTGGCGCCCACAAACAAAAATTGTCATTTCAATGACAATTTCAATACAAATTCATAATGATTTAAAGTAAAAAAGCTGAAAGCTGATGCATAAGTTTTTGCATGGATCTGATTGGCTTCTATCTCAAAAGTTTTTTGAAAACATTGCTGCACACAAAATACTTGAGCATTAAAAGGAAAAAGTATGTAGCAAGAAGATTATTTATCTAACGTTATCAAACAAGGTGTGAAGCGCCAAAGTATGCACAGCGAACGTCTCGCCATTGCAACTGGTGGTTTTTATAGGCCTGGAAGAGCCAGAGTCCAACCCCAGGGTAAGGGCGGATCCAGGATATTTTAGGAGGGGTGGCCGCAGGCCAATTTAGGGGTGCCTTCCAAAAATCCAGGGGTGCCATGATAGCAATACTCGTTAAGCCGCGTTAACTTTCAACAGGGCGTCCAAGCGGTCCATAGGGATGCTGCGTGCTCCCAGGCTGTCGCGCTTGGCGGCGGCCGGCGCCGGACAGCCCGTGGGGCGCCGTTCTGGCGGGGGGGGGGGGGGCGACCACTGCGGCCACCCCCTGGATCTGGCCCAGGTCCAAACAACTCCATAGGCCTAACGTTAAAATGTGGCATTTGGTAAGAATGACCATAAAATCTATAAAGTTAGCATTCAGGCCCTTCCAATAATTTTCTGAAAACGATGACCCTGGTTATGGCGGCTTCATTGTTATGCTCGTGTTCATGGAAATATTATTCCATTGACGTCATTGGTCCACCAACCAGCTCACTACCATAACCTATGACGCAGGCAAGTGTTACACTGCGGCAAGTCAGTGTTTCTATTTCCTGTGGGTGAGACATGGAAAAGCTATGGTGGGTGAGACGTCTCCAGAGTCCAGAGACAGTTATAGGACCTTGGACGTCTCTCAAAAGTTCATATTTACATATGGTAATGTAAATTTTAGCATAATAAGATAAGGACTATCATTTATTTTCAATGTATACATCAATGAAATGTTCAATTGTAGCTTGCTTGCTTGTTGGGTGTTGGGCATAGCCTCGTCGGGGCCCAAGCATCTTTGGAATTGTTGGAACGTCTTGAATGCTTGGTGAAAATGTAAGTTTTGTTTGTGGGCGCCAAGTGACCAAAAGCAGTTGGTGCGCCCTAAAACCCCAATCATCATCATAAGCAATGACGGCTGTGGATGTGAAGTGGCACAGGAAGTTTTGTTTTATTTATATTGTGGATACATCCTATAATACAACATGTTCATCAAGTCCTTGTTGGTTACTATATAAAATATGTTTTACAAATTGTTGTGGGATTATGGACCATGGTGTCTTGCCGGCCAGGCCAGAGTCTTGCTCTGCACTGATACAAATTTCTACTCCTCAAACTTTTGCGACTCAAGCTACTCGACAAAGGCGAGTTACGAAAGTGGTCAGAACGGGAATCACTTCTTTTTCGAGTCAGCGAATGCTGAATTAAAACGATCGACGACTCTGCGCTAAATGCAGAGTAATACGACTAGCATTATCAAGGTCATCAGCACGCATTGGGGCGGTGCACTATTCTGCGGCGATTATTTTGACCCCTCAATCTTGGGAGGTGCTTGCAGCATTAAGCAACCCGGTAAAATCGGGAAAAATCAGCTGGTTATGTTGTTTCCCGCCCATTTCTGCTGCGGTTGAAACTGAGTCGCATGGCTCGCGTATACTTTCGCCGCATACGGCTCCTGACTGTTGCATGGCTGTGTGATGTGATGTGACGTTCGCTAGAAACACTGAAGGTTGAGGTGAGTTAATATGTATATATTGTCTGATTGATATGGAGCTGTACAAAATGCTGCATTTGTCATGTGACGTGATGTGTTGATAACCGTTTGGTGGAGTTCCATCTTCAGTTGATGCGGTCATAGCCCCACAAACTTTGAGTTTGCTCCACCAACTTTGGCCAGATTTGATGGTATTTTAACATTAGCCAGCCATCCATTTGTAAACTCTCTAATATGACTCAATATGCCACACCAATTTTCTGAAAATCTACCCATTTTAATAAGCTGTGCCATTGGAATTGGGTTTGTCACAAAGTACCTACCTATCACACTAGAGGCAGAACCGCCATTGCTGCACAGTATCTTCCATGACGTTACTGAGGGCATACTTAGTATCTGGCATAGCAAGCTAAATATATGGAACACTACTTTGCAAGTGACATACATGTAAAGTACATCATCAATAATGTATGTTAGACAGTATCAAGTCTCATATTAATGACAAGAAAACTCACAGGGATCCAAAAAGTAATGTCGCTGTGACGTCGCTGGGGGCATTTATTGAACAGCTTATTGGAATGACAACAGCCTGGGTTCAACTGGGCTTCCATTGGTTCAGAACTACAGATGGAACAAGAAGTGGCCCTGGTGGTAGGTTACAGAATGACGAGGCAGGAGTATAGGAACATGGCAAAAATTTGGTAATAGTTCAGTCATTCACCGCCCTGGTTAATGGTGTTTTTGAGGTCCCTAATATAAAAAAGAGAGTATTATTACGACAGACAGGAACGTGTACCAGTAATACCAAAGCTATGACGTCACCAAGAACGATACATGATCAAACATGACCTAACCTTTACAGCAATTACAGTCACAGGGACCTATGTTTAGAACGCTCTGTTCGCTGCACTGCAGAACCTACAGGGGGCCGAAGGGGGGCTGTCCCCTGTACCCCTCCCCCAGACTATCTTGTAGACAGTCCCACTTAACCCACTTTTCCCACTTTTCAATATGTTGTAATGTTACTGTCAGCTGACTATTCTTCTTCCATTAGGGACCTAAAGAACATCATAAACTGGGGAGGGGAATTACTGAACTAATACCAAATGTACCTACAGCACATGTTAAGGTGTGACTGATGGTAATCATATTTTGGCGGACATTCTTCATTGGGATAATTTTTCCTGATCTTAATGCGGAGCATATAGGAGTCAAATAGGTGATCATCCTGTTTAGTGATGACCTTACCCTACCTTATCTTATGGACACTTGCTTCCTTCAAAATTAGATTAGATACATACTTAACAGAGAAGGGGGGCTTACATACTTTACAAACATGTTGTGTTCATAAATATTCATGGGATTAGGCTGCTTTTAGGCAGGTAGAGTAAAATAGAGTTAACAAAACCATAGCCCCATACTATGTAATATTTAATACAAAATGAAACAAAAGGGACAACAGTTTCAGGCATCAGTTCCTCAGGTAGAGTAAGCTGATTTGAAGGGGGCGAGATTGGTGGAGGGAGGGGGGGGGGGGGGGTGCAACCTCGGATGGGCCTGAGAGGCTCTTTGTTGCATTTTTCTTTTATGTCTTTATGGTCATCAGGACATGGTGGCCAAATTCACAAATTTAGGGGAATGAATGATGCCTAAATTGCTTGTTTGATCACATATCTTGGGATGCAGGAGGTGCACAGGTCTAAAAACATGACTATTAGGCTATAATTTTCATGTGTTTTAGCTAGACACCCCACATTTCATGATATCTCATCTGGTAACATTGCATAATTTTGGCATCCCTTCCCCTAACTCTCTGAATTTGGCCACACTGCATCAGGATATAAGACCCAAAGACCTGTAAGACCCACTCTTACCAAGCTCTGTAGTTGTGTCCTATCTCAGTCTATGTCAGGAATGTAGTACCAAATTGATTCCCAGTGGGTATCCAACCTACTCTTGAATATATTGAGGGAAGGTGAAGGCACAGCAGCAGCAGGGAGCCCATTCCAGTCATTGCTGATGCTGATGGCAAAATAGTTCTGTCTGACATGACATGATGCATTTTCAGAATTGTTTTCAAAACATGACAAAACCGATACAATTGAAGGGTAGCCAAACTGACTGAATAGGTACCAAAAGATTTAAGTTCTACAATTAAATAACTGAATATTGACCAAATGTAAGTTTGGCAAAATCCTGCATATGTAAATGCATTTGAGAGAAAGAAATAGGTCAGTGTTAGCGATCATGAACATAATCTGAATTTAAGCATAGGGTTCTACTTTCCTGTACTGGGAAATCTACAAAGCAATACATATTACCTAATATTTGTTGTCAAAACAATCCGAATATTTCAAGAATGCAATATTTTATTTTGCATATGACATGCTGTTTGATAAATCTTCTTCATTTTATCTAAATACAATCAATTATAGATTTTAAAATATTTTATATGACTAAAATGGTGAATTTGTAAATAATATATTTCATTTCAGTTACTAGCATGTAGTGTGCATGCATAGGTGTGCTACTTGCCTTGAGATGTTCTTCTTCGGTTTAGATCCCTTACTTTGGTGCCCATTTTGATCACATGACTAAATGCGCAACCTTATCTATATCAACCTTGACATTTCCCAGGCGGCCAGCCACAAGAATGTAGAACAAATTGTGTCCAAGCCCAACTTCTGCGTGACGTCATGCAAGGTTTGACAATCATTTTTTCCTCACACATTCTATTTTGTCGTGCTAAGCATACATTAAAATCACACTTTTGGTTGTTACCTATCTTGATAATAAGACTGAAATAAACTTAAATTGCATAAGCTAAAAGCATCCATTGACGTCATAGAAAATTAGTTAGCCACAGCAGAATGTCACCATTCGCGAATAATTATTTTATTTAATATTTTATTTATAAATTCGTTTTTTTCTTCTCGAAAATGATATAAGGGTAACTTCGGAAACTGTTTAGAACCATTATTATCTGTGACACGATCTATTCAATGAATTCAACAGTGAATCAACATTTTCCTTGGCTTACATTCTGTGCTTGCGTAACCGGCCCACATGAGACAAATGGCATATTGTATAATGCATTGTATAATGGAATACTCATATCACATGGGATGAAGAGTCGCAGGGTTAGCTGGGGCTTGGAAATATTATAATACAAACTTTTTCTGTTCCATGTCCAATGTCCATGCATATTTTTTACCAAGAACATTAGCATAGGCATACACTGCATAAGTAGGTGAGAACCATTGAGGATATGAAGGTATGCTTTGATATATGAAAGGCCGAAAGCTCTGATCAGGACCAGCCTGAAATATATGTTTGGTTACTACTGTGTTCCACCTTACCTTGCCTTACCTTACAATATACAGAATTTAGAGAGGACACTTGCTGGTTGATTTTGGTATGTTGCGTTCTGATAGGGGTGCAGTGTCCTAGGATTGCAAAATTTGGGTGGAAAATGACATCCTATGGATAACATTTGTCCACTCCTTTCCCCAGTTTTACTGTGAATTTTCCACTCCCTAAATTAAGCCTTATCCCGTTTTCCTAACCCGTTTTCCTAACCTGTTTTCCTAACTCGTTTTCCTCCACAGGCTGAAAAGTATTATCATTTGTAACAGCCAATTCTGATGGGTCAATTTTGTCAAAGCTGAGCTCATCATATGGTCTTTTTAGGCTGAATATTCCACTCTTAATGCTTATTTTTGGCTGAATTTCCCACTCCACACCCTGTCTTCAAAGCAATCCTAGGACTCTGTAGGGGTGGTACCACAGCGCATGGCACATGCAAATGTCAAAATGAACCCAAATCATTCTTGATCAAAAATGGCATTATTAATGTAAGCATTAATTTATATGATGAAGCATGCAGCGCTCAGGATGTACTCCCTTTTGGCGGATTTGAAAAAGGAAATCATGAACAATTTAATACAACTTAATTTAGCTTTACCTGAGCGCGCCCGCTCAGTCATTTCCCAAAAAGGCGTTTTACTGGTGAGGTATAATAGGTATATAGGTGTTTAATATTATCAATGGTATTCAGATTTCAGTCATACAACATTGTAACCTTACACAATTTTGTTTGCAGTATGTTGAACAAAAAGGTATGTTGAATGTTGTGTGTTGCAGTATGTATATTTTATATATTTAACTGTTGAAACGACTTTGATAGATGCTTTAGGGAAAAAATTATGCGATGCCCGATATTTGACCTTGCGGGCACTCTTTGATCTGAGGTCAAATGAGTGTCTTCGCAAGACATGCTTTCAGGTTTTGAATACACTCTTAGACGCAAGCATTTTGTATAAGTTTGAACCCATATGTACCAGTACCACTCTAACCCCTTCCAAACTCAGCTGTAAACAATGTGCCCTACACTCTGGATGCACAGCTGCCGGTCTGCTTGGTAGCAGTTGATCATCAAGCGTCATCTACAACAGCTTCAATTGTGGTGCTCCATTACAAAATCCAGTGTCCCAAACTTTCATTTTTGCTTGGGTGTC
Organism: Chirona hameri; assembly: GCA_036785665.1. Taxonomy (NCBI): domain Eukaryota; kingdom Metazoa; phylum Arthropoda; class Thecostraca; order Balanomorpha; family Balanidae; genus Chirona; species Chirona hameri. The sequence goes on from JAXIVJ010006879.1 coordinate 40,304, forward strand.
AGAGGAAAATTCTAGCCAAAAAAGACCATGAGAGTGGAAAATTATGTACAAAATGGTACAATATTGATTTCTGTTCTGAATATGAAAAGCAGAGTAGTTTTTTGTTGAAATCAAGTACTTTTAGTCAATACCTTTTAATGTCAGAATCAATATCACAATTCATAATTTGGGAGTGGAAATTTCACTCCTAAAATAGGGAAGTGAGAGTGAAAAATTATTGACATTTGGGTGTCATTTCCCACCCAAATCGACAAATTTTGGGACTGCAAAATCTGATCCTTCATTGGTATGATTGTATCTGTGACAAAGTTGGGACCCATCTGTACCAATATTGATAGAAGTTATGTTTTATCAGCAATGTTTCTGCCTAGTCATGTCATCATGATCAAATTACGTTCTGATCATTTATTATAAATGTGATGCTGGATTATTATTTTTGTAATGCTTTTAAAATGATTTTGCTGTAGGATTACCCTAATACTGATACCCTATTTATGTAAGAGTCCCACTACCATTAATCAAAAGGATGTTCTTTGTGATGCAGAGTGTGAATGGAGCCTCAAATGTTTATAGACATTTAGCTTATAAATAAATCAGATAGGGTAACGATTTGGTGTTCAGACACATTCTAGCCTCAGAGTTTTCATGCTATCCGAGTAGATGATACTGACACATGGTGCTTTAGTGCAACTCTATTGTTACGAGCGAGCGTGAAGTGTTCGCGAGTCCTCACTGAATACAGGATTTGTATCACATATAAGCGGCCGACCGTAACGCGATCTTTGGAATCCTGCATCCGATTGACAAGCGGTATTCGCCATCTGATAGCCCATTCAATCAATTATGTTATTGTGGTGTCCAGCCTTGCCATGTTTGCCATTTTCTGGACTTTTTGGATCCAAAGAATTTTGCTCTCATCATTTTTTTTTCTGGAAATTTGCTCTCTTTTCACCTGATCTGTCTGACAGTGTAGTTAAAATACAGTTAAATTTTCCTCACAAGGATTTAATATCCATTACAAATAAGGATATTTTACTTTCGAAGTAAAATAATTTTCAAAAATGAAAATATAAATTTTCCTGCACGAAAATTGTACTCTCCACCTATGGATTTGTACTATCCTGCACCAGGTCATGAAACGAAAAATCCAACACTGGTGGTGCCAGTCCGCGGCGATTAAAGGTCACCGCCGGAGTCAGCCGCGCCTGAACGACGGACGGCATAACGGCCAGGGGTTCGCTCTCCCACCGGTGACACGGTATAACAATGTTCAGCCGGGCGCCGGTCAAACTGCAGTAAACAAAAACAAAATGTATCACGCAGAAGTATTTCGTATATTTTTAGGTATACAAGGTTTGGTGTGGTTACTATTTGTGACGAGCCCTGTGTATGCTTTCAGAAGTCAGCTGAAGCGCTGACGCGGCTGTTCCGCTGCAACTTCGGAAACATCGTGGGTCCAGACACCAGCGCTGATGCGCCACGTATACTGAACGGTGCGGTAAAAGTGGAGGGGGGGGGGGGGGGGGGGGAGCTGTTCGAAGTCACTGACCGTTCAAGAAGCTCCCTCCTCCTATGGGGCGCCGTCGTGCTGATTTTTAACCAGAAGTGCAGTGGGCCAGAGGGGCATCTGGGAAACTTCCTGATGAACCGTATCTTCGGCTACACGGAGGTGGTAAAGGTACCTCGCGTACTCAAACCTGTGGTGGATCTTCTCACCCAGTGAAGGTAGGGGCTGGCGCGGACACGGTGCCGCTGACTCGCGGAGGCCAGCGCTGGCGTGGACATGGTGTCGCGGATTCGCGGCGGCCGGCGCTGGTGTGGACATGGTGTCACTGACTCGCGGCGGTCGGCCCTGGTGTGGACATGGTGCCACTGACTCGCGGCGGCCGGCGCTTGTGTGAACATGGTGCCACTGACTCGCGGAGGCCGTTACTGGTGTGGACATGGTGATGTTTACTCGCGGAGGCCGGTGCTGGTGCGGGCATGGTGTCACTGACTCGCGGCGGCCGGCCCTGGTGTGGACATGGTGCCGCGGACTCGCGGAGGCCGGCTCTGGTGCGAACATGTTGCCGCGGACTCGCGGAGGCCGGAGCTGGTGTGGACATGGTGCCGCTGGCTCGCGACAGCCGGCTCTGGTGCGGACATGTTGCCGCGGACTTGCTGTTGGTGGTGATTCAGATCCAGATAATACATCAATTAATACTTGTTGGTATTTTGCAGTCGTCTTGCTGAGAAACGCGTGACATGTTTTATCACATTATGGTTGATCCACTTACCACTCGTGTAACTACTAACGTTCCCGCCGCCACCTACAAGCCGGCGAGGCAGGACCAGTGCAGGCTGTTACTGGGAATCGAACACACGACCTTCAGATAATAGCGAATCACCCGACTCCCAGAAGAATAGTCAAATACCGGATACAATTCCGAGGCATTCCGTCTATGACCCGCCAGATCGGAGTTCGCATACACTTCTTTAAAGAGTTCGAGAATGAAGTCGCATTTGCCGCGTATTATGACCAACATAGTCGGGGTCGCTGCACTCTAGTTAAAGGGGTTCGTGAGGAGAGCCACTTTCCCGAGTTAACTGACCCGCGTGGTCGGAGTCAACGTACTCGCATTTTCCACATATACTGATTTTACCCGCCTTTTCAAAATCAGCGTACTCGCGAATTGAGAGTAAGCGAAGCGAGTCATATTTTACCGCGTCGTCTGATCCCAGGACCAATCGGACATTCTGACACGGTATTCTGACTCGAGAAAGAAGAGTAAATTCGCCATTGAAGGGTCAAATTTTTTATCAGTGTGGTCTTGCCATGGGTCTTGTTTGTCATTGGATCCTGAGTATTCTGCATGGTTTCAATATTTTGGTGGATTTTCTGCATCCTGGATCTTGTTTATTATTGTATCCTACTGATCCTGGATCTTATTAAATAATTTGTTTGCAAACAATGGGTACAAGACTCCTGACCTATCATTTATTCTGATCCAAATCCTGTAAAGTATATCCTAGCTTATACCGCCTATACCAAGCCTCGGTAAAGGAGGGACGGAAGGGACCGCTTTTGCTCCAATTATTTTTCAGAGACTCGACTTCCTTCAATTTTGTTGTGGGATCCTGTCAATCTTGATTTTTTTTTATCAAGATTATTTTCTCATAAGATCTTGTGGATGCTGGATCATCTTGCAAGATCATTTTGTGATGGGGACCTTGTGGAACCTTGATCCATTGGATACATTTTGTCATTGGATCCTGTTCATCTTGGATCCTGTGGATGTTGGATCCTATTGTTATGGTCATGGCACACGTCTGGACTGAGGTCTTTCTTTAATCCGCGCCATGCCAGGGTGTGTGTGTGTTTATACCCCCCCCCCCAAGGTTTTTCGAGGATAGCGGAAGAACGGCGGCGCTGCGCGCCGCCGTTTTTGTCACTGCTGTTCGGGTATCAATTTCCCACATTATGCAACACAAATATATGCTCGGGTCATCTCAGGTCAGGTCACCAGACCAGGTCACATGACCCCACCTCCAAAACAAGTTTGTGGTCGTACCACGGTCACAGTTTTTTAATGATCGGTTTTACACTTACAGGATTTCATAAGGTCATATATATCTACAATTCGTTTACCTTGGATTTTTTATATCAGCGACCTAAGGTCGGGTCAATTTCATGACCTCCCCATTATATAAGTCAATGGGGAAATATTCAAATGCTTCCTATTCCGAGGATACGCAAGATAGCAGTCTAATTCCTTCTGGCTCATGTTATTATAGACCATTATTGATGACCTGGGTGCCATTTTTGTTTGGTGACCCCTACAGGGTGAGCTGAGTTCATCCGTTGTCGCCAACAGTTTTTTTTTTGTCGATAACGCTCGACAGAATGACGATAGAGAAGTGAAACTGACACCAATGTGTTTTTTTCTTCATTGAGGCACGACTTCCCATATGCAACATTACCTACTTGGGTCACCACTTGACCTTGACCTGAGGTCGCATTTTTAGGTTGACTTAACCTGGGTAACAATAATATGACTCGAAGCGCCTTGACGAGACAAACACGATGGCGTCAAAATTATTGCCCTATGTTTGTAAGGTAAAAAGCTATTTGTGAAAACCGTTTGCTCAAAAATAGCCTTTTTGACATTTGATGAGCTCTGAAGCGTAAATTATTGTCCTGAGCTAAAATCTGAGGACACCAAATGCGATTGCATTGTGCAAGAGCTTTCGATTGCTTTTTCCGTGTGTTCCTAGCTACCATAGTTCCCGATATATTTGGGGCTGCTCGAAGCGAAGTCCAAAACTGGAAAATATGACATTTGATGACCTCTGTTGACCTCAATATTGACTTTAGCAAAAAGATATCCGAAATACCTTCGAACTTGCTTGTCGAGAGCTTTCGAACGCGTTTTCCCGCCGCGTCTTTTTCCGCCCTTTTAGTTTTCGAGTTAGAGGAGGGTCTACCCCCCCCCCCCCCGCCTCCCGGCACGGCGAAGGTGTCGCCGAGCACCGGGACGGCGCGGGTTAAAAAGGAATGTATGACCTTTTACTATCGGCATGCAAATTGTTTCAAGTTTATGTATGACATTCAGTGTCCCAAAATGTGTCAATTTGAGTAGGAAATGACACCCAAATGTGAATTATTTTCCACTCCCACTCCCCATTTTAGGAGTGAATTTTCCACTTCCAAATTATGCATTGTGATATTGATTCTGACATAAATATGGACTAAAAATACACGATTTAAACGAAAACTATTGCTTTGCATATTCAAAACAGAAATTAATATTGTACCATTTTCTACATATTTTTCCACTCGTCTTTTTTTGCTCGAAAGTTCCACTCCGACACCCAAGCAAAACATAAATTTTGGGACACTGAACTGTGACCCCTATCTGACCCCATGTATCACCCCATGTCTGACCACCTGTCTGACCCCTGTATGACCCCTGTCTAACCCCTTATGACCCCTGTCTGACCCCTGTATGACCCCTGACTGACCACTGTATTCAAAACAGAAGTCAATATTGTACCATTTTCTACATACTTCTCCACTCTCGTGGCCTTTTTGGGGCTCGAATTTTCTACTCTGACACCCAAGCAAAAATGAAATTTTGGGACACTGATGACATTTATATATATTTATTATGAATTCCATGTGGAATTCAATAGGTTTTTCCTGGTTACATCATGGGTAGAAATGCTTTGTTAATGTTGTTATGTTGTAATAAATATCTCAAATTACTTTTACACTGCACCAAGTGTATTGGTGCTCCAAAAGTTACAAAAATATCTTATTTAACATTGCTTTCATCCATCAGTAGCATCTCTCCCCTATGCATTTTTCTAGGCCACTCTTAGTTGTGCTGCCACCTTCTATCTAGTTCACTGATACATCTAGTACACTATAAATTCTAAGGTACTGGGTGAGTGGTGACAGCCACTGGATCAATGCCGCATTGTAGTAGAGCAGAGGTGGGATGATGCCCAGATGTGTTGATCATTGTAAAATGGACTTATGTTTTCGGTAACTTAACCCGCCATTGACTGAGGGGGTGTTTAACGGCCCCTGATGAATTTGTGTAATGGCTCAAAAACGAATACCGCTATCAACGTGAAACTTCGGGTACCTTCTTCTAAATTACGTTTACGTCTTCTGTGAAAAATAAATAAAGCAATTTCGTCGAAAACAATTAAAGTTATAGCGAATTTAGTGACGTTACTACACACGAGTTTTACACCAAAATCAGCTAAAATGTGACAGACCTTACACATGCCATATTTTGAGCAAAACGCAATCCAAAAACGTCAAAATATAGCAAATGGCAAGGGCATGGCTATCTCGGATTTTTGACAATTGGGTTTTTGACCCCCCAAAGTTCGAAGAGAATTTGGGGGGAAAATGCCCACAAAATCGATTTTTTAAAGGATATTCAAAAAGCCGGAATATATGTCAGAACTACGTATTGGAAACTACCATACCAAATTTCAGAATATCACCATTTTTTACTGACTTATGGCATATAAAGTATGGGTAAGTGACGGTAACTCATGACGTCATATTTACAAATTGTTTTTTATTGACCAGCTACTGACAAATAAATGGCACTACTGTATTTCTGAGACCAAATTTATCTAGAAACATGCCCTTTTTATTTATATTGATTAATTAACAATTTTGACCTTCATTGACCTGAACTTGACCTGAACTTGACATTAAAGGAACATGCCCACCTGAATATTAGTTTTGAGTTGAGATAGCCAAATTAGTGGATATTGTAGTGAAACTTAGGGAGGTAGCATTAAAACAAACACAGTTATCTGGTCTTAGAGAAATTCAAGCGTGATTTTACAAATTTGGGCCTTAGTAAGGCCCACCCTTATAAGGAAGTTTTGTACCGGTGACGTAAGCTCTCGTTATTGCCGGGTGTGTTTATGAAGAAACCTTGATTTTGTATGATCCCGATGTACGTTTGAATGGTTGGTTGGTTTGTATTCAAAGCGCCAGAATTGTCTCTAAATAATTGTGCCATATTTTGGCAGCGTAAAGGATTTCTGTATAGCTCTAGAGCTCAACATAATGTCATCATCCCAAATTTAAACAACTGAATTTGTATCAAGTTAAGTGTCGTTTTCGAGAAGAAAAAAATATCACTATCGTTTTCAGCCGCACTTACTTCATATTTTCGGGTACAACCGGCGTGTAGTTGACATCTTTCAGAAAGGTGGTAATGTCCCTATAACTTGACGTAAATGAAGTCAGGTGGTGAAATGACGATCACTATCGAGTTATATGTGGAAAATAACTCATAAAACATGTGTTGCATGACTTTCGTAGATATTTTGAGCATAGTGACCTTTTGTGACCTGACCTTGACCTTGGCCAACAATCTCACCTTAGCTCATGCGGGATGTGTATCATACATTTGGCAGCACTTTGGGTGATCATGGTCGTAATCGGAGGCTTTGGATGAAAAGTATGGCCCATAACTCAAATATGGCGATTTTGACCTTTGACCTGACCCTGACCTGACATTTGACCTCACTTTGAAATGTTTAACATAATTTAGATTCGTCTCATTGAGAGCTTTCGATTGCCACCTTACGCGTCGCGCTGCGATCATTGGTTCGGAAGATAACCAGGGGGGGGGGGGCGTTTAACGTCCCCCCGTCAATGTCGTGTTAAGACGCAAAACACTTGAAAGTTTGATGTGAAATGAAGTTATGTTTTTGATAACGTAAGACGAATCCGCCCGCCTTGGTGGCCTTTACTTGCACTCGTTTTTTCTTCTTAAAAAATGGATAGCCCAAAAGACCTCCAACTGCAGCCATGTTGCACCTGTCTGGCCCAGGTGTCTCCAGTTCGATTTTACTGGAGGTTCAATGGTTGACTCGTGTGGCCCCTCTCGATACCCCCTTCCGAGTCTTGTTTGACTAAGCGTTTGCCCTTTTTGGAAATGGGGAGCCCATGTAGCCCACACCAATGTTCAGAAAGGTGGTAATGTCCCTTTTCTTTTTCAAAGAAAAGGTGGTAATGTCCCTTAGCTTTCGAATTCTGACTCGCGGGACTTGATACGACCATTGGTTCTCGAGATAGCGGGGGGGGGGGCGGATCCGACCCCCTTCAGGCGGTCGTGGGCACGGAAATAGCCCAGGCGGTGTCGGGTTATCCTGACCTGGTGACCTGACCTGAAATGACTGAAGGTCAAGACTTTTAGATGATGTGTAAAAATATATTATTATCTGGTATGTAAAAACGGCGACATTGCGTGCCGCCGTTTTTCGCAATGCTCGAAAAACCGGAGGGGATATTTCGCTCAGTAGTTCATTTGGGTACACCCGCTGTCCGGAGGTAAATTAACCCGTGACTGAAAGGTAAAACTACCCTTGGTAGCATAGTCAAATATGGTGGTAGATAGGGGTACCCGCCAGAATGAGGTTTACCCGCTGTCCTCGGGTAATTGTTGTCCAGTGCAGGCGTCGGAATAACGAATGAATGAACCGCTCCACTAATGTCTACCATAGTCTCCTCCGAAAAACCACCCTTCATTTCAGATGTACGAGACATCTAAAACATACTTTACATTTTGTTGTTATGTTGAGGTCAAATGTCAGGTCAATGTCAGGTCAGAAGTCAAAATAGGTATATTGTTTTCGCTTAAGGAATATAAGGACTGCAAACTGAACAGTTCCGGGTCCAAACTCAGCCGAAGAGCTTTCAAATATGTATTGAAGGTATTGGGACCCACAGTTGAAATGGTCATATGTAAGGTCCCGGCTATTTTCGCGTCTAATGCCTATATTTCAAAAGTCGGATAAATGAAACTGTCACCATAGGAAGCGCGATACTGAGAGCCTCATTTCGAGCTTAAGATGCTCTTCTAAATCTTCAAATATGTATAAATAATATTTAAAAAAAACGCTTGACCTGCCATCCGACGGCGAACACGGTTTTTTGTTAATATTTCGAAAGCCATACATATTTGGAGCTCCGTCTTTACTCTAGCTTGGAATGAAGCTATCGGTAATGCGCTTCCATTGGTGGTGGTTTTATTTATAAAAATCTTTGAAATACACTCAGTAGACGCGAAAATAGACGGACCTTATAAATGACCATTTCAACTGTGGGCCCGTACCTGATGAGCATAAGTCGCATAATATACACAGATCAATGTCAGGGCACAACAAGCTACTTTAGCCAACTGTTATATGTGAGTCATGTGACACGTGTTTTATGAGTATTTACATGTCAAATTTAATAATAGCGGTAATTTTACCATGTGACCTTATTTAAGTCAATGTTGTATGGAAGGTCAGGTCAAGGTCAGGTCAAATGAGGTCAATTTTTCACATTGCTATTTTAAACGAAACAAAATGCGTAATTGTGGTTTTGTTTTGCTCCAAGAATCCATTAGTGTCATTCGTTTTTACGTAAAAGGTTTAGCAATGCCAAAAACGCTGTTGAAAATGACGCTATCATATTGTATTAGGTAAGTACTTGTTAGGGTAGGATAAACAATACGTATTGATTTAAAATTTGGAATAGGGTTTACTTAAAAGTGGTTACCTGACGTGTATTTCGTTTATTTCAAAATTCTCAAAACCTTGGATGTTATGGTCATTAAAAAAACTGAGGGCCAAAAACCAAAGATTCCAAAAATTCTAGATAGCCATTTTATAGAGCTAATAATTTATTTTGTTTTGACGTTTGATATGCTTTTTCAACTGGATTTGTAACACATTGTTAAACATTTAACACTTCCCGGTCAAAAATGGCATGCCGTGACCGTGACGTCACTACAATCGATATATATATAAAATCGGACAAAACTGCTCATTTTTACAAAAGGCGTAAAATTGATGAATAAAAAGGTATGCCAAGTTTCACGTCGATATCTGCAACGTTTCCGAAGTAATACAGAAAGAACATAAGGGGAATCGGATCCGACCCCCAGGAGGGCATACGTCAACGCACCAACATGTGAAATGAACACTTCACCAGTGTGTGTTGTCACAGCCAGAGTTGTTGGCACGTGCCTATATATTATGTTTTATATCGGTGACCTCATTTGTGTGACTTCCCACTACAAGTCAATATGCATAAATACAAATCTTTTCTTTGTATGGAAATGCATCAGTAGCCTATTTCACAAAGCAAAGAAGTTTGTAATTACAAAGAATGTCTTTGTAATTACAAATCATTTTTACACATGTTTGTAGTTTGGATTTCACAAAACCCCAGGGCAGTAAATCTCAATTTACTATTTACAAACTACTTTACAACGATATTGTTTGTAAAAATGTTTGCAATTGCACATGTTCTATTTCTCAAAGGTTGACGGAAGTGAGGAAATGTTTGCAATTACAAACTTGTAATTCCAGTGGGTCAGGGGTTCTGAATTTCAGAAACTGCATTGACAGTTGACATTGTTTGACTGTTCAGGTTATTTTATTGGTGAGGTTGTTACGTTGCCGAGGTTGTTAGGGTAATGGTTTAGTAAAGCATAGGTATAGTTGCCCCCCCAAAAAGTTATTTCCCGAGAGATTCGAACAGGGATCTCCAGCTTCGAAGTCCCAGTGCACCTTACCGATTGCGCTGTGAGGGGCGCCTCCGCGCGGAGAACCCGTATGGCGATAGAATTGCAGCGGTCAACGATGTCTTGTGCAATGTGCAGTGAACCTTCACCCTTTACGACGTAGGAAATCGGCTAGGTTAGGTGAACAAATGGTCGAGAAATTCAACGATCTTTCCTTTAAGAGTAGTTATGCTCCGCCACCTGGTGAATGGTCAAATTCTGTTTACTCTAACTGCTTACCAAGATGTATTTTTACGATCGGAGTTTGCATTCCGATGAAATGTTAATTAAAAGATTATTCTCCCTATAACTAATTTTATATTGAATACAAAAATAAACCACAATGTAAATATTTGTTAAATTAATTTTTTAACAATCAAATTATTTGTCATTAGCATCAAGTTTAATACAAACGTTCTTGATTTCAAGCTTTCTGCTGTACTAACATTTGTGTTTACAATTTTCTTTACAATCGGTAATTCAGAGGTGGCGAATGTTTGTGAAATGTCTTTTTGTGAGGTTTGCAATATTTTCTTGCGTTTGTAATCGCAAACATGTGTAATTACTAACTTCTTTGTGAAATAGGCCTCAGATCAGGCTAATTCTTTCAGAATCGTTTCTTCTTTCTAATTTCTTTCAGAATTTTTTCTAAGTTGGACCGATTCGTGTTTTAGTCATCAGAATAATGACGACACATTTTACATGGACACACGGAATGTCCCCTTAAGCTAATTTATTCACCACTAGCATTACGTAGCTTTTAAGTTGGACCTAGGTGGACATGAAAAATGTCCACCTAGGTGTATTTATTTTCTAAATTGTGATTGATGATCAACACAAGACTATTAGCATTTAACAGCTGATATTACTAGCAGTAAAAGATGCCATGCAAAGGAAGCAGCTGATGTATTCAAAAGATCTCCGTTCCTCTTAGTAAAAGGGTCCACCCAAACTGAATAAATGCCCTATGTCCCCCGAAGCCTAAAGTAGGACTATATGCGGTTCCTTTTTTGAGTGATATAAAGTTTATATAAGGTTTTGTATGTTATCCTGTTTTGTGGTTTGCAGTTTAAGAGTCAGGGTTTTTGACTGTTTGAATGCGGAACAGGATAACATACAAAACCTTATATAAACTTTATATCACACAAAAAAGGAAACAATGATGTTCAATAATGGCTAAGGGGTTGCGGGTACGCGTAAACTTTACGGATGACCTTAGCCTTCGAAATTAAACGACAAAGTAGTTCGTCATAAAATCACGCGAAGATTAAACAGACGGTTAAATGATCGTAAGACGTTCTTGTCATGTGTGGGAAGGACAATCACGCATTGTTCTGGTGCCTGCGCAGGACACAACGCGGTGGGACTGGCGGCCTCTCTCAACCAGGGGGGTGTCATGGCTATCTCCATAACGTGTCCACCCTCTCCCATGGCGTCACTTTCCAGCTCGATTTCCACCAATGGGGTGGCCGAATCGGGAGAAGCGTATTTCCTTTCGTAGACCGTCTAGTGGCACTTCTCAGTCTACCAAAAGAATTACGCCTTCGACCGGCGCCAAGGCCATCGAGACTCCGGCGCGGCCGCCATGTTTATTCGCGGTGGCGCATTCGTCACTCAACGATCTTCAACATAATTGTAGGTGAAACAAGTGTAATCCAGATGTAAAAATACTTTCACCTGATAGATACTACTACAAAGTATCCTCAAGTCACTTTACTTCATCAACAACCAGGTGAAATAATACAAAATTCGCACTTCAACCAAAAACAGCATCCAGCCACAGTTCCCCGTGGCCAAAATCCAAACATTGCCTTATATGGTCATGGGCCTCGCTCGGTTGCATGCCTCGCTTTGACATCGTCTAGCGGCTCACCCTTGCAAATTAGGAGAAAATATCCCAAAAGCGAGCTGTAGAGGACGTTTCAATATATCATTTAGTGCTCAATTGATCCCTCTGGCACCTAAGGTATGCACATGGTAGGACGCGAAAGTAGGCCGATTTAACACTATTTGAATAGGGAGCGTGTGACGTCACGTGCCCGTGACATCACGCATTTCGCTGCCTACCCCGGACGGGTCTACCTAGTCTCTATGGCCTTGTCTCTCAACGAGTTGGAAGATATCTTGGTCGAGGCGCCGGACAAGTGCTGCCACCCCGTCATTGTCACTAACGATGGGAGCCCCGCAGTCCTCTTCGTCGAAGGTACCAAGTGCGTGGAGCTGACGGGAGACACTGAGGAGCAGCTGCTCACTTGGGCGATTGCGTTTTCGGTATTTTGTCAGAAACTTACTTTCAACGCGGTAAAAAACACGGCCACCTTCCTCGCCGTTTACATAGTCAAGTCTGATAGCTGCAACAAGCTGTCCAAGGTCTTGGAGGCAGTAATCAGAAAGCTTCTCCGCGCCGAGTGAGCAGGTGCAGCAAAACCGTGACGACATGATGCCTCAGATTTCAGTCATGTCCACCGGCGCGCGACTCGTCCCCGGCTTGTGTTCAACCCAGCTTGTCCCGTTAACGACCGCCATCGCTACCACTCCGTACAAGTCGGAATCGTATCTTCATCGTACAGAGCGTGGCATGTGTCAGTGGCACATTGGACATAGACATGTTATATAGGACAACATTTGACCTGGTTCCCCGTTCGCCCTCTGTTTCCCAGCATAATATATGCGGAAGAACATGTGATGTTTGTATGTGCAGGAACCGCAGATGACGTGACTATCCTTCCCTGGACGAAATCTACCGTGGCAAAATATATCGGCACTGCGCGGGTAATTCGCGTAAACTCGATGTATGAGGGTAAAATAGTACGCCATGGGGGGGGGGGTAATACTACCCTCGGTAGCATAGGCAAAAATGGTGGTAGATAGGGGTACCTACCAGCGCCGGATTAACCCGTTGACCACGAGTGAAATTATATCCTTCAAGAACGAGTAACACCGCTTACGCGGGTTGGAATGCAAAGAGTAACTCTCGTTTCGAGGGTTCGCATGAAGAGTCAACTCGACATGTGAGAGTAGTTCATTTGGGTACACCCGCTGTCCGGAGGTAAATTAATCCGTGACTGAAAGGTAAAACTACCCTTGGTAGCATAGTCAAATATGGTGGTAGATAGGGGTACCCGCCAGAATGGGGGTTACCCGCTGTCATCGGGTAAATTTTTGTCCAGTGCAGGCGTCGGAATAACGAATGAATGAACCGCTCCACTAATGTCTACCATAGTCTCCTCCGAAAAAAAAACACCTTTCATTTCGGAGGAGTTCGGAGGAGGTTTGAGGCGAGCTTGGAGGAGCTTAAAAGAGTTTGGATGAGCCACGGGAGCGAAACTTTTAATTTGGAGGAGCTTTGAGTAGGTTAGAGGAGGTTAGGGGAGCCAATGGAACAGACCCATGATCTCTGGATGACACCCCCTACCAGTACCCTATTTGACTTAATTGATGAACAGATCGTACATATGATTCGAACATGTGATTCCACTCACCCAGACACACGGTAGATAAAATACTGCCCAGACCTTGGCCGTATACGAGGCACATAACCACACAACCTACGTATCAAGGCCCGAAGTATTCTATGACCGTGAACCGAAGATGAAGATGGGGCCTAGCACTATCGGCTGGAGTTGTTGCAGCAGTTGGCCGCCAGGGACCGCTAGAGAGCCAGGGTGTTATGACGTCGCATGCAAATGGTACCACTAAATATTGTTCGATTTATTGATTTATAAATAAATAAATATTTAACGTTAAATATTTAACTGGTACCATTTGCTTACGACGGCATAACACCCTAGCTCACTAACGGTCCCTGGCGGACAACAGCTGCATCAACTCCAGCTGATAGTGCTAGCCGAAGATGGCCGCCCACGCCGGCCAGTCTAGAGGGGCCATTTTTTTTTAGTTTTCAGTACCAGTGGTAGCAGAAAGTTCGCATGTTTCATGGGTTTATAAGTGCTTTTCTGAGGTCCTCTCGGCTTTTTGTGAGATTCATCAATTAAGCAATCAATCAAATCCAGAAAATGTGTTGTGATTGATTCCTTGATTGATTGCAACATTGATTTGTTCCGGTTTACGGAAAACAAAGAAATTACCATTCTAAATGGGACGATACGAAGCGACTTTGAATTAAGGCCTGTCTATGCTTTTGACATTTGATTGCATTTTTCATCATAATATAAGATTTCTTTGTCATTAACCCGCACACTGCAGAGGGGGGTTGATTTCCGCCCCCCCCCCCCCCCCTCAGGTTTTTCAAAGATAGCGAAAAAACGGCGCCGCGCAGCGCCGCCGGGTTTTGGCACACTTGTTAGGACATCAATTGCGCACACTTTGAAGAAAAAAATAACCTCGGGTCATCTCAGGTCAGGTCACCAGACCAGGTCAAGTGACCCCACCTCCAAAAATGTTTGCAGTTGTGCCAAAGCCAGAGTTTTCACCGATCAGTTCGATACTTATAGGATGTCATGAGGGCTAAGTACTTACAATTCGTGCATCTCGGAATTTTGATATCGGTGACCTAAGGTCAGGTCAATTTCGTAACCTCCCCATAATAAATCAATGGGGAAATATACATATGCTTCCTATTTCAAGGATATGCATGATATTAGTCCAATTACTTCTGGATCATGTTAATATAGGATATTCTTGATGATCCAAGTTAAGTTTTGTTCAGTGACCCCTATTGGGTCATTTGAGGTCATGCGAGGTCACATTCACTTTTTGTGTCAATAACTCCCGACATAATGAAGATATATAAGTAAAACAGGAAGCAATGTGTTTGTCTCGTCGATACACGTCTTTCCATATGCAGCATGCCCTACTTGGGTTACCACTTGACCTGAGGTCAAATTGTTAAGTTAATTTAACAAGGTCACCATGTATATCATTCAAAGCGCCTTGAAAAGATAAACACAATGGCGTAAACAGTGTTCCGTTATCTGTATTAGGTAAAAAGTTAATAGCGAAAAGCGATTTAGCAACAAAAAAACTTTTTCTTTTCTTTTTTGACCTCTGGAGCCTCAAATGTTGACCTGCGATCAAATTTGAGGAAACCTTACCGATTGAACATTTCACTGGCTGGCGTTTTCCGTTTTCAGTTTGTATCTAACTAGCATAGGTTCTGAGATATATGTGAATTTCTAGAGCGATGTCCTTAAACAGGAAAAAACTGGAAAATTTGACCTTTGATGACCTCTGGTGATCTCAATTTTGACCTGACCTAAAACAATTCTGACATAATTTCGATAGAACATGTATCAAGCTATCAAATTCCGTTTTCCGCTTCTCGCTACTTAGCGTAGTTTTCGAGATCTCAGGGGGGGGGGCGGAAATCAACCCCCCCTGCAGTTCGTGTTCGGCGCAAAGCCCCTGCAGTGCGCGGGTTAATATCTTCAATTTTTCCCTAACTAACTGTCAATTGCGTATTTTATTTAATCAAAGCTAGTATACTAGTATACTTTTAGCCTCTTTTTAGGGCGTTTGCGGTATGTTTTGTAAAAGGAACAACACAATACAAAATTGCCAGATTTGCTCCTGAATTTGAATATTCAAAGCAAACTAACGGGAAATATTGCATTGTAAGCGCATATACGTATTCATGAATTCATAAAATTGCGATTGATACCAAAAATAGCAGGGAAAAACCTTGTTATTACGAGCCCAATCGCCCCAAACGCCCCAAACGTAAAATCTTTCGTGAAAACGGCTACTGAGAGTAGTTACTGCTCATCTCCTTCCCCGTTCGACATGCTCTTTCATCTAACAGTTACATAACCACGATGGACAAAATAACAATAATGTCTATGAACTGCTGAGGCCTTGGCGATCCGAGGAAACTCAGAGATGTCATGCACTATATTCGAAGTACACGTTTCAACATAGTTTTTCTACAAGATACACATCTGACAGCAGAGACGGTACCATATTTTGATAATTTATGGTACGGAAAAGCATATCATTCTTGTTTTCTTCCCGAAGTCGAGGAACAAGTATTTTATTTAACAACAATGTGCAATATAGCCTAATAGCAGAAAAGAAGTCAGAGTGCGGGAATTTTCACATGATAGCCTGTAAAATTCACAACGAATCTTATCTCTTCGTAAATGTGTATGGACCCAATGAAGATAACCCAACATTTTTACAGGAATTTGAATGATAAGATAGAACAATGTGATGTCTATCATACGATTGTCGCCGGTGACTTTAATTTCGTGATGATACCAGATGTAGTAGATTCATTGAATTATGTAGGCGAAAACAACGTTCGTGCAAAACAAACATTTATATAATTATCATACAAATGCAGTATAATTGATGTGTGGCGACATATGCACCCAAAAGAGCGTAAATATACATAGGTACGGAAAACCCCTATTAACCCTCGCCCGTGCAGCGTCCGATCAGTGCGTGACCGTGTAAGGGGGGTTGGTACGACCCCCCTAGCGTTTCGCCTCTAATTGGGTTAGAGCTTCGATTAAAACACGAGAGTGTTGCTTGTCACGAGAGGAAGTCATTGATACCTAATTTTAAGGTCCTAGGTCATTAGGTGGCCTCTGAGGTCATGTCAATGACCCAAATGTCATCAAAATTAAAAATGCGTATAAATTGAATTTGATCGAGCTAGAATCGTGAATGAGCATATCATAATGCTTAATTGGTGCCAAATTCGTAATCAGCGTCGCAAAATGTCCTAGAAACTGCTAGAAGCCAAAAAAGTAATATGAGGTCATTGGAGGTCAGTGACCTCGGTTGACCTCTGAAAAGGTAAATCCAGGTCACAATCTCAATGGAAACCACAACTGTCACCTGGAAACACCTGTGCATATGCTTCCTGAACAACAATCACTATGAAACTGCACAAGTTACAAGGAGCAATACTACGGGACGCCAGTTGCGCCTGACATGATCTTGAAAACAGGTCAAAGGTCACGGGTCATGTGACGTACAACTTACAAATTTTGAGAATATGTGTCGAATTGTTCACAAGTAGGGTACTGAAAGTTGCATCGCAATCGGTTGATATTTACGCGAGGTATTTCCGAAAAACCGAGGGGGGTGGCATCAACCCCCTGCACTGGCGAGGGTTAAGGCCGGAGTCTAGACATGCTTTTTGTTAGTGATGATATGATAAACTCTCTGTTGGACGTCGAAATTATATCAGGATATCTCACGGACTTGATGCAATTACATTATCAATACAAAGTAAACAGCAAAGAGGAAATGGTATATGGAAATTTAACACTTCACATTTAACCGACGAAGACTACGTACACAGGTAACCCTCGCCCGTGCAGCGTCCGATCAGTGCTTGACCGTGCAGGGGGGGGTGCAACAACCCCCCTAGTGTTTCGCCCCTAATTGGGCTAGAGCTTCGATTAAAAAACGAGCGTGTTGCTTGTCACGGGAGGAAGCGATTGATACCCGATTTTAATGTCCTATGTCATTAGGTGACCTCTAAGGTCATGCCAATGACCCAAAATTCAACCAAATTGTAAATGCGTATAAATTGAATTGAATCGAGCTAGAATCGCGAACGAGCATATAATTATGCTAAATGGGTGTAAAATTTGAAATCAGCGTCACAAAATGTCCTAGAAACTGCCAAATTCCAAAAAGGTCATGTCAGGTCATTTGAGGTCAGTGACCTCGGTTGACCTGTGGAGGTGCATGACCCCAGTGGAACATACAACTATGTAAAATGTATCCCATATTTGAAATCAGCGTCACAAAATGTCCTAGAAACTGCCAGAAGCCAAAACAAGTAATATGAGGTCATTCAAAGTCAAAGTCAAAGTCATGTATTAAAGGGATTATACGGGGTTTTCCCAGAATAATTGAGTTACATAGTAAAACGTACTTATAAAGGTGGTAGAAGTCCCACGGTAGCCACATTTTTCTGGAAATGGCCTCCTCTGCACGTAAGGACATTCCAAAGTGCGCGGTGATGCCACCGCGTACTTTCTGCAGGACCGGCTGAGGCAGAGCCAGTCATCTCTTTTATGCTAATAAAAACACCTCACTTATGGCATGTTTCCGGTAAAATAAGCAATATTTGAAAGAAAATAAACTTGTTTTGTTCCAACGACAGCAACAGTTACCTAGTTTTCCCATAACATTCTATATTTTTCATGAATTTTCATGCCAAAAAATGAATACGCCACCACCAAATTCTCAACGCTAAAGGCCAGAGATAAGAAAACCACACAAACCACAAAACCTGAGCGAACAGTGTGCAGTAATAAAAAGTCCCGTAAGTTTTAAGTTGCATAATCATTGTGTGATCCAGTGTAGGACTTGCAGATAATTCAAAACTCTGAAATTTATCTTAAGATAAAAGTGGTGGACAGTAGTGCCGATCAAGTACTCGTTGTTTGATACAAGTCTTGAAAAACGTCCAAGTTTTAACGCTGATAATTGCTGAAATAATGGACTAAATGAGCATTGAGGTCCCTGTGATATGTCTGAAACGTGTTTAAAGCTCATACAACTGCAAAAGAGTGCATTTCTTTTCAGGACGGAAACCCGTATAATCCCTTTAAGATACATCCACGTTGTGGCTTTTACGTATCCAGTCAGAGTACATGTGTAGTGATATCTGAATACAAAAGCGCAGTGTAAACACGATACAAAAGCAATACGATCGCGGTTAGTAAAAGAGAACACATTGTCATTGGAGGTCAGTGACCTCGGTTGACCTCTGAAAAGGTCAATCGAGGTAACAATCTCAATGGAAACTACAACTGTCACCTGCAAACACCTGTGCATATGCTTCCTGAACAACAAACACTATGAAACTGCACAAGTTACAAGGATCAGGCCATGTGACCTACAACTTACAATTTTCAGAATATGTGTCAAATTGTTCACAAGTAGGGTACTGAAAGTTTGATCGCAATCGGTGATATTTACACGAGTTATTCCCGAAAAACCGAGGGGGGTGACATCAACCCCCCCCCCCCCACCCCCACCCCTGCACTGGCGAGGGTTAAACGTGTTCACTAATGGCTGAAGACTCCAAACACGTACCAAGTAGCTAGCTTGTCTGAGGAGATATGTTGAGTTACATATAGCTTCATTAACATTTTATATTCATTAACTTCATATATTCTCGTCGAAAATGAGCCGAGTTTTAGCTTCACCTCTCACGGGATACATTATGGTGTTTTCCCGCATAACTTAATTTCCCCGGGCAGACGAACACAGCTATTTTAAATGTGCTACCGTAATTACATTGTGTGCTTGCCATTAATTCTCCGAACCTCAAATCTTGGCTGAGATTAAGTTAGCTGGCTCTAACCCAGCACATCAGCTCCTGTAATGCACCGTTCCCTAGGGCGGCAAACCGGCAGCGACGTTGAAAGGTTTCCAGTACGGGTACGTATTATACCGTCCCAAGATTCATATTGTCCAGAGCTCGCAAGGTCCAGAGTTCATTAAGTCCCAACTGGAACAGTGTCTCGGCGGGTGTTGAGTCCCTCACGCCGCTGGGAACTCTTATCACCACAGGCTCCAACAACAGACCTGTCACTTGGGGTCGGGCTCGGCAGGAGGAAAGTTAATGACAAATTGTATGAGGTAACTCGCTGCAGGTTATGTCGAAGGCGCATTTGCCTGTTGTTTGAGTGGTCTATTAAAGGGAAGTGTCGACTTTGGTAGATTCGAGCGAATGCTATAAAATGACTAAACAGAGTACGAAGATAATTATTCTGCTATTGCTTTGTCATAAAACCCGGGAACTGTGGAGATATTCATGAAATTAAATATTATACAACATGACTTAATTTTCAGATTCGCGTCACACCTCCCGATTTTAGGGTGAATCGAATTAGGTAAACAGTGCCGCTTTATGTGCGCCGCAAGTTTTACAATGCACACCGTAAGATACACATAACAGGTACGCTATCTGGTAGTACTTTCTTCTGTGACGTCACATGGATTCGATGTTTTGTCTGTGTCAACGAAAGGAAAAACGGTTATTTTCCTCAAGTCTTTCCTGAAGAACAAATTTACTTACAAAGTAGGAACCATAGACACTTTTTGGAAGTTTTAAACATGAAGGAAGCAGATCAATCCCGAGGCCAATTCTGACGCTACGTGACGTCACGGCTGCCCGTCTTCCCGGAAAACGCCTTCCGCTACGCTGCATTTGTTTGGTGAGTTGCAGGGGGTGTCATCCCGGGATTCCCATGTATCGGCTGCCGAGCGACTCAGCATTAGTGATGACGTCACTGGTGCTCTGGTCCAGTCGTGGTCTGCCCCGTCACCGCAGCTGCGCTTTCGAGCGTTTTGCGGTCTTTTGACGGGTGTTGACGAGCGGCAATTTGAAGTCGTCGCCGTTAGATAAGAAAGTTAGTTAAGTTGCAAGTCTATGCCTTTTAAATATTTTGCTTTTTTAAAGTTTTGTTTAGCATATCTTGAACATTACGCCAAATCAATGCCATTTATCGCCCCTCAGGCAGACCGGGGCAGCGTGTGGCCGTCCCGCCCCTCAGCCGGACCGGTGCAGCGTATGCTCGTCTCGCCCCTCAGCCAGACCGGGGCAGCGTATGGCCGTCTCCCCCCCCCCCCCCAGCCGGACCAGGGCAGCGTATGGCCGTCTCGTCACTCAGCCAGACCGGGGCAGCGTATGGCCGTCCCCCTCAGCCGGACCGGGCCAGCGTGTAGCCGTCTCACCCCTCAGTCAGACCGGGGCAGCGTTTGGCCGTCTCACCCCTCAGCCAGACCGGGGCAGCGCATGGCCGTTTCACCCCTCAGTCATATCGGTGCGGCGTATGGCCGTCTCGCTAGTCCAGTCGCCCCTCACACAGACCGGTCAGCGCATGACCGTCTCCCCCTCAGCATGAATTAAGGGAGGGATAATTATCCGCGGTAAACGTAATCTTAAATAGGATCGTACCTTAGGCGCAATTATCCGTATCCCGTTCGAAATATTCGTACCGCACCGAGCCGCGTGCGGGGACAGCGGAGTCGGACCAGAGCACCAGTGACGTCACGCTAATGTGATACATGGGAACTAATGAACTATACATGGGACACCCCCTGGCATAAATTATAACGGTGTTCAATAAGACTTGGTGTGCTGTGCACAATAAGGTTGACCAATCACCGTTGAGCTCGCTAGAGCCAGCTCATCGCTGATTGGTCAAAATTACTGTACACACCGTCACCGTGCGAATGCTAGTCTGAACACCACTATTCTCATATGGGGCAAAAACTGCGGGCGGACGGCAATCGCCAAGGCCATCAAGTTTGACGAAATAGAGCCAAGTTCTCTGGGCTATAATGCTGTGACGTCATCAGTCAATCTGGTATAAACCTCCCATCTGGTATAAACCTTGGCGGTTCGTTCGAAACCCTGCTCTAGAGCCGTTGGGGTAGAGTTTTTAGAAAAACGAACATTGGATCACATGATGTCTATATCCAAGCTATAATTCTGCTATCTCAGTTAAAACTCCATGTTAAGGTCGACACTTCCCTTTAATGGGGATATTTTGCATGGGAGTAGCAGTGGCAGGCAATGGTTCACCTGCTGTCCACGATTGCAGTGCTAGGGGACTGGAGTTGCTGGTGGTATTATTATAGGAGAAGGGAAAGTTTTAAACGATCATCGAAAGCCGTCGATAACTTTTGCTATGTTGGGCCAGAGCTTGGAACAGTATCTTCAGTCGGATGACATGAATAATTTCATGCAAGTGGGTTCACCAGCTTCAGACAAAAATACATTTCGCTCACGACGATTTCAAGATCATCTATCACTGTAAACTCATTTCAACAAGCGTTTGTCACTTTTACAAGCATACAAGTTTAGCGTAAATCCGCATACCCTTTGCCTTGTTGTAAAACAACGTTTTGAGTCGTCAATATCACGAGTCGTTTGTATCTTCTTACAACCTATTCACTCGTAGTTGGTTGAACAAACTACGAAGGACCACTTTGTCATCGTAATGTCTACGAACGTCTACCATGTTGTGATTATGCCATTACCAGATAGAACCACGTACCTGTATGTGTCTAACAAGGCTGATCTTTGTCATCGTTGAGTCGAAACAAGGCAAACGTTAGTACTCAAAGCAGTGCTTACCCGGTGCAGACCTGTACTTGTATGTAGGATACCAGGCACTGACCCGAATTATGCTACAGGAGCCTTCCTTGTAATCGTAGTTTACGCAGGAGGTGTTCGTAGACAGTTTGCAGCTCCCAGTGCTAAAACATGACACAACTCTTTGAAGTATATTTGAAAACCAGCATAAGTCATAACCCTGGTGTGTAACATGCGACATGCGTACCTGCGTATCCTCCGACGCGACGCAAACGTCCTGTGACGTGCGAAACAAACGTCATCTGACGTGAACACAAACACAAAAAGATGCTTCAATAATCTTCAAAACGAAACGATGACCCCAGCCTCAAACGATACAAGGCACCTTTTTAACATACCTACGACCCGGGAGCCTCGATCCCGACTGACTCCAAGACCATATCTATACAGGAAATATGACTCACGATTCATCAACTTTCCACATCATAATATATGCACATATTGGCATATATGGAAACACCCGATAACACTATCAACACAAGAAGTTGAACGCTTACCATCTTCCCAGTCTGCTGAAACGCATCGGGAACTGGGCCTTAGAGAACACATACCTCAATGTCACTATACCTATGCCTCATCTTGATTTCTGTTCATCTCAACTCAATCAACCAGCAAAATGCACACGCGAGATATGCGAGATATATATCCAAGAAAAAACAAGTAACTTAAAACAAGACAACACGCGCACGGCTCGTTCAACGCCAGCACCATGAAGAACAAACCGGCGTGCCCTACTGAGCCACATGCCGGGAATAACATTCGCGAAGGATCCTAACCGAGATACTTTCTTGTTAACCACACAGAGCAAAAACAATACGCTAAAAAAAACATAAAAAAACAAGAAGCTTACGAGATAAATCAAATAGCAATATAACAGCAACTTATCAGTGAGACCATTTGCATAATTGTTAATTACAGATAACTATACGTCTTAGAAAATCGCGTCATCCAAAATGGCGAACGAAATTATCGCATGAAGCTTAACGCGGCACATGCTTGTGCTTGTTATGAACAACGTGCGACATCCACGTAATTGTGCTTCCACCACAAGTTTAACGAACGTGTCGCTGACTCTGCCAACAAACGTGTGGCTTACACATACACATGTTACACATGTTATGCACATACGCAGCAGATCTGTGTCATTTGTACAATGGGCTCCCTATTCCTTGTCAATATTACTAATGCAAAACTAGGTATTGGTATTACAGATATCGTTTGACTTGTTGATTCGACGAGTTGTGACGAGGAACTCGTCTTCTGACATCCCAAATATTTGTATTTTTGACAAACGCTTAAAAAGGATCCTTGTCGAATTGAGTTTACAGTGTATATAGTGCATCATTAACTATTTGCACTTTGTGACGATTGGCTTACTAAATCTAGTTATGAATATTAATAATGGTTTGGGATATATAAAGACCAACGAGAATGAAGAATATAAAACTCACCAACATTTTCTATATTCACCCGAAAAAGCAACAATTCCTCTCAGACCTCATATCTTCAAGTTTGTATCGTGTACTTTGTGCGTGTCCCTT
>JAXIVJ010006880.1:0-64000 GCA_036785665.1 Chirona hameri
AGAGAAGAGAGAGAGAGAGAGGAGAGAGAGAGAGAGACGAGAGCGAGAGACTGATTTTGCAACCATGAGATATATTTACCACAGAATCTGTCTTGCAAAAATGTAACAAAATTGCCCAAATTGGACAACAGTAGCCATAATCTGAGCTTGGAACCAGTTTTAATAGGCAGGCTACATTGGTCTGGACCAGAGTATGGAAAACTATTGATGGATGTTGTCCCAGGCCAGTTAAACATACACTAAAATGTGTTTCTCACTGGATTTCAGCCCCTGTATTTTGCAGCCTTCGATATAAATCTTGCTGAAGAGGGGGGGGGGGTGTCGTATCAACCCCCCTTCATGGTCACGTAGGTAGAGCGAGATAGGAGCGATGCTGATGCTGATGATGCTGCACTGGCGAGGGTTAACCCTATTTGTAACAGGGGGCGGATTCCGCCCCCCCCCCCCTCATGTTTTTTTCGCAGATATCTCCAGAACGGCTGGGAGCAGGTCCATGAAATTTTGGTACTTTTCATAGAATTGAACTCCAGATTTGGAGTCAAAATTTTGAGTTCTTACTTTAAACAGAGGCGGTTCCAGGGCACAGTTTTGGGTGGGTCGGAGGCGACATTTGGCGAAAATACGGAAATGCGATCTTCACGGTTTCTTCCTAACTGCATCAAGTTATGAAGGAGTTACATCGACTTACCGTGATTGCAAAAAGTGAAAATTAGATGATGTTAATGAAATATCATACAAAATTGCATGGCAGAGGCGGTTTCAGGGGCTTGAAAAAGGGGGGTTTCCAGGAAGTATTTCAATGCTTGGCGGGAAGCTAATATAGCAATGTAAGGGGAATTTATAGCTCTCAAGATGTAAAAGATAGCTTCTGCTTCCATTATTTGCATAATTTATTGCATATAGAGTTTCAGGGGCGTGTTCAGGAACATGAAGAGGTGGGTGACTGGCATGGTGATGACGATATGCCAGCGATAACGGCGGCAATATACGTTTAGCTTATAATAATATATGCACATATGAGACCAGAAAAGGGAATAAAGTCATTTTTTTTGCAGAGGCGCGCTCAAGGAATGGAAGAAAGGGGGTCATATTATTGCAAGGAAACTAAGAGGCATGGGCGTTACAATGACATAACATACTGCAGTTTCGGATATGAAACACGCACCCACAGGCTTCTCTACGAACGATTATAAGATAATATGCGAGTCCAGGTAGGGTAAAAAGGGGGGTAAGCAATGTTAATTGAAGTTGTAAGTGAAA
Source organism: Chirona hameri (assembly GCA_036785665.1). Lineage (NCBI taxonomy): Eukaryota > Metazoa > Arthropoda > Thecostraca > Balanomorpha > Balanidae > Chirona > Chirona hameri. Next base: position 1,261 of record JAXIVJ010006880.1, read on the forward strand.
TAGTCACTGTTGACTAGTTAGTATCATAATAGCGGATAATATACTTATCAAAAGGTCTTGCGCCGCCCTAGTTTGGATCCTAGATACGCCTATGATGAAGTACAACATGCAAAAAGGAACTATCTATGATCAGTAACATATTTATAGTGCTGGGTAGCAACTTGTCTGCGGTTATATTTTTCCCAATTTTACCCCCCTTTTTCACTAACCTGGTACCGCCTATGGCAAAAAATATGATTTATAACTGTTTTTTCTAATGTCTCAATCACATACCATTTCATTTATAAAAAAAAAACATTAAAAAAATGGTTTTATTACGCATTTACTTCACCCCCATATTGAGTGACCTGTAGCACGCCTATGATTTTTGAATTTTCAAACGTCACCATCATATATCAATTTCCGATTCAATCTCTATCGATTTCTATTGGTTGTGTTAAAATCGGTCGATAAACATGAAAGCTATATTGAATCAAAAATACCACTAAAATTTGTCGTTTTTGCCCCCCTGTTGCCCCCCTATCCAAAATTTAGATTTTTTGTATTATTTATAAATGTAGATCGTGTTGAGGAGAACCAAACACCGTTTCATTTTTCGAAAATCGGACGGGTAGATCTCGAGATCTCCGGGGGGGGGGCGGAATCCGCCCCCCCCCCCCCCCTGTTACAAATAGGGGTAGCCAGGAGCCTGTTACAAATAGGGTTAAGTAGTAGACTGTATGTCTATATTTTGAATTGTTTGTCTTCATACAAAGATAATTGATGAGATGTAAAACTGAATCTTTGAAATACACCACATCCCTGAGATTTAACATGGTCGAGTTATGGGTGATGCATGGCTGGAAATACCGCCAATCATCATCTGTTCACTAATTCTTGTTTTACTGTAGGGTTGTTTTTGGTTGTCCATGGCCGTTCAAGAAAGTATCTGATCTGGGTGTTTCAGTGCTGCAGTGTTGGATTGTTCATTTCATGACCTGGTCCCGGAGAGTAAAAATAATTTCATGACCTGGTCCCGGAGAGTAAAAATCTTTAATAGGTGGAGAGTAAAATTGTATTGTCAGGCAAGTTAAGATTTGCATTTTTGTTTCAATGATTTTACTTGGAAAGTAAAAAATCATGATTCGTAATAGATATTAAATCCTTGTGAGGAAAATTGGATAATATTTTAACTACAACGTCGGTAAGATCAGGCGTAAAAAGAGCAAATTTCCTGAACAAATATGAAGAAAGCAAAATTCTTTGGACCCAAAAAGTCCAGAAACTGGCCCAAATTCCAAGGCTGTTCAGTGGTATACATTACATAGTGGTTAGTGATGTGTGGTGTAGGCATGGGCGGGGCTAACTTCCGAAAGTTGGAGGGGGTAGGGGGCGGTGGGGGGGGGGGGGGGGAGGAGGGCACGTCCCCCCGCCCCTCCCCGGTGGCGCCGCCACTGGGTGTAGGTATATAATTCAACTGATGACTCAACTGCAAGTTTGCCAGGAAATGCATTTTATTGCAATTTGTCTCACGTTTCAACGGTACAAGGTCAACCGAACTAGTGACAACTGAACCAGTGACAACTGAAGCAGTGACAACTGAACCAGTAAAACTGAACCATGCATGAACCAGTGACAAGTGACAACTGAGGTCAAATTTTGAAGTTGACCTAACCCGGTCACCATTGATATATTGCGACGTGCCTTGGCGATACAAATACGATTGTGTTAAAATTATTGCGCTATGTTTAACTGATAGAAAGTTATTCACCGAAACTTTTTTGGAAGAAAATGCCATCGTGCCATTTGGTGACCTCTGGAGCCTAAACTATTGACCTGAGCTAAAATTTTGGAACACCATTGGCGATTGCATTTTGCATGAAATTTCTATTGCTTTTTTCTGTTTGTTCCTAGCTATCACAGTTCCCAAGATATTTGGGAGTTTCAGGAGCAAAGTCCTATACTTGTAAAATTTGACCTTTGATGACTTCTGGTGACCTCAATATTGACCAAGCCAAATAACGACCGAATAGTTTCGACATGATTTTTGAGATCATTCGAACGGTGTTTTTGGATTCCGCATACTCTCCATAGGAGCTGAGTTAGAAGCGTGCGACATAAATTGCCCTATATTCGTCATGAGCGATATTTATATTACCTATGCATCCATTTGACCTAACCCGGTCACCATTGATATATTGCGAAGTGCCTTGGCGATACAAATACGATTGATCCGTACGTAGAGTTTTTTCATATCCAGGGGTAGTTTATTTTTTTGGGTGGGGCCTCTCCCAGGGGCTTGCCCCCCCCCCCCTTTCTGAAGGTCTGGCTGCGCCCCTGATCAGGTCCCGTCAAGTGACCTTACCAAAAAATGTTTGTGGTCGTGCCAGAGCCACAGTCTTTGCCCCAGAGATCTGAAACTTGCAGGATTTCATAAGGTCATAAGTACATACAATTCGTTTATCTCGGATTTTTTCTTTGTATCGGCGACCTACGGTCAGGTCAATTTCGTGACCCATTATAAGGTAATGGGAAAATATACAAATGCTTCCTATTCAGATAATATGCATTAGATCAGTCCAATTCTTTTAGAATCATGCTATTTTAGCTCATTTTTGATGACCCAGGTGCAATTGTTGCTCATTAACCTCTGCAAGGTCAGCTGAGGCCATCTAAGGTCACCAGTACTTGTGTGCCAATAACTCTTGACATAATACAAATAGAGACGTGCGAATTACACCACCGTGTTTGCATCGTCGAGTTGCGTTGCCACATATGCAACATGACCTACCTGGGTCACCAAATGACCTTGACCTGAGGTCAAGTTTTGAAGTTGGCCTAGCCAGATCACCATTAATATGTGTCGAAGCGCTTTGACGAGACAAACCCGATGGTGTTATTATTAATCTATGTTTAACCGATACAAATTTATTCACGAACAACTTTTTGGAAAAATGGCCTCGTGACCTTTAGTGACCTCTGAAGCCTAAACTATTGACCTGAGCTAAAAGCTGAGGACACCAATTTTCCGCGATTACATTTTTCAAGAGTTTTCGATTGCTTTTTCCGTTTGTTCCTAGCTTTCATAGTTCCCGAGATATTTGGGTGTGTTCGAAGCGAAGTCCTAAAACTGGAAATTCTTACCTTTGATGACCTTTGGTGACCTCAATATTGACCTGAACAACAAAATACCTGAAGTAATTTCGAATGTCATTGTCGAAAGCTTTCGAACGCTTTTACATTGATTTTCGAGTTAACATTCATGGGAAGTATCATATATTACACTGTTGCAATGGATGGGAGAGCGACAATAGACAAATGGACAAATCTCCCGATTTGTTTCGCTTTGTTCCTTTGATAAACCTCGTCTCGTGGTGGTGCGCCATCCGGCCGACCCCAATTCGCTGGGAGATGCTGGGGGGAGGGGGGGGGGGCATATTCCTAATATCTGATTTTCCGTTCAACGTCTACAGGCCTAATGTTGAAACAAGAAAAGCTGGGGGGGAGGGGGTACACGTCCCCCGTAACCCTTGTTGAAATGGGCCAACAATACATTGTTCATTGCTGTAGTTCTACATTACGACCACAGCATATATTCGTATAATACGAATATTACTGGACGCACCGCCACTGGCTCCTAGTAGTCAAGTTGTACGAGACGAATGTTAGGTGACTGGCATTATTTTTTCTCTCCAAATAAACTATGCTACCATTGACTGTGCCTCACTTATTAAATGATGTTTGAAAGTTGGAGATACAAATCATTCTGAGAGTCATTGTGACACATTTTACGTTTTGTGTTCGTGTTCGTGACAGTCATGACATTGTTTGCACCTCTGGTTCAGCGTTTATGGAGTAATTTAAGGTCTGTGTAGCTGGGGAATACCAAAGGACAGGCTTATCTATCACGTTATTTGCCGCGGTCACGCCAGGAACCATTGTTTAGCTAAGGATTTAGCTACGGCTAGGTGGTGTAATGACAAATAGGCCACGTGCATACCTTGGGTGGGATTTAGCTTAACGGAGTGCTTTCAATTATGAATCCATGCAATTAACGAGAACCATCTCACCTACTTACCCCTGTTTTACCGCAGCCGCCTTTTCTGATTAACTCCATCTGAAAGTTGAGTTTCTCCGATATTATATTGAGCACCTGTCCCAGGTATCCGCAGAGTCTCTTCTCTCCGACCGGGGTCAGGTAAGCGGCGATCGTGGGCGAGGTGCAGGCGGTCGGCAACTTCTTCCTCATGGGCAACAGCACGCGCAGGGTGCGGCCGCCGAGGTGGCGCAGTCGCCAGTCGGGCGGCGGCTGGCCGGGCGGCCACTCCACCAGTCTAACCCCGCCGCGGCCTGGCGAGGTGGCCGCCAGCCGAGCGCAGCTGGCGTTCACACAGGCCAGCAGCAGCGCGTGCTGCGACTCTCGCAGCACGGGCTGCAGCGCTGAGCGCGCTTGCTGCGCCGTCGCCGGCACGGCCAGCAGCCAGCGGAGGTGGCCGGAGCCGGCGGCGGGCCGCTGCGACAGGCGCCGATACGCGCTCCTCACGTGCTCCAGCGGGCCAGCCAGCAGCAGGGTGGCGGGGGCGGTCGGCGGCAGAGGCAGGCTGCTCAGCACCGGCACCGCCCGCCGCCAGAGGACGTCCCGCACCGCCTCCTGCAGCTCAGCCGGAGACACCTCCGCTATGCTGACCGGGGTCGGCGGGTCGAAGCCGGACACCGCCTCAGTGATCTCAAACACTAGGCTGCCCGTATCTGGAAAGGGCAGGTCGTATCTTAAAACCCACGTTCCGCTGGGAGTGGGGGGGGGGCAGAATCCGCATCCTCTATATTTGTTTTATTCAATTATGGGATAAATTACAGATGCAGATACAGATAATGTAGTCGGATCCTACATTACATAGTTTTTATGGCATATGAAATTTTTTGGCGTCATTACATAATGGCATATGTATGTGAAATACTATAGTATACAACACGCACAATAAAACACAATGGCGGCAACGTTAAGAGAGTGGCAGAATACGCAATCACAAGACAGTCAATATTGCCACAGAGATGCTCATGCAGCTATTGCCCAGCCTTTGGCGGTAGGCCGTTCCATGCGCGCGCGGCTCGGCACAGGAAGCTGCGCCTGGCGAACCCCGTCCGCACACGTTGAAGGTGCCCGGCCGTGGTCGGCTGGGGACGGTGCTTTAGAAAGTCAACCCCAGTCCATTCAACACCAAAGGCTTAAAGCAAGATGTGGCCTTCTACACATATTAATTCCTGAGATAATGAAGCGTGTGCCTTGGTTCGCACAACTTCGACAGCCTCAACTGCCAAAACCTAGAATTTGGCCTTTGATCAGACCTGGGTCTGACCTGAGACCTCTACATCAAATTAAAAGATATGGTCTAGCCAACTCACCGGGAGCTTTCGATTGATGTCTTGCGAGTTGAAATCAAACGGTTAATGTATGTATATACATTAATCGTCGCTCAGACTCACCCACCCTGTAGTACCCGTCATACGAGCTCATTTACCCTGTAGTACCCGTCATACGAGCTCATCCACCCTGTAGTACACGTCATACGAGCTCATCCACCCTGTAGTACCCGTCTTACGAGCTCATTTACCCTGTAGTACTCGTCATACGAGCTCATCCACCCTGTAGTACCCGTCATACGAGCTCATTTACCCTGTAGTACTCGTCATACGAGCTCATTTACCCTGTAGTACCCGTCATACGAGCTCATCCACCCTGTAGTACCCGTCATACGAGCTCATTTACCCTGTAGTACCCGTCATACGGCTCATCCACCCTGTAGTACCCGTCATACGAGCTCATTTACCCTGTAGTACTCGTCATACGAGCTCATTTACCCTGTAGTACCCGTCATACGAGCTCATCCACCCTGTAGTACCCGTCATACGAGCTCATTTACCCTGTAGTACCCGTCTTACGAGCTCATTTACCCTGTAGTACCCGTCATACGAGCTCATCCACCCTGTATTACCCGTCATACGAGCTCATTTACCCTGTAGTACCCGTCATACGAGCTCATTTACCCTGTAGTACCCGTCTTACGAGCTCATTTACCCTGTAGTACCCGTCATACGAGCTCATCCACCCTGTAGTACCCGTCTTACGAGCTCATTTACCCTGTAGTACCCGTCAAACGAGCTCATCCACCATGCAGTACCCGTCATACGAGCTAATTTACCCTGTAGTACCCGTCATACGAGCTCATCCACCCTGTAGTACACGTCATACGAGCTCATCCACCCTGTAGTACCCGTCTTACGAGCTCATTTACCCTGTAGTACTCGTCATACGAGCTCATCCACCCTGTAGTACCCGTCATACGAGCTCATTTACCCTGTAGTACTCGTCATACGAGCTCATTTACCCTTTAGTACCCGTCATACGAGCTCATCCACCCTATAGTACCCGTCATACGAGCTCATTTACCCTGTAGTACCCGTCATACGGCTCATCCACCCTGTAGTACCCGTCATACGAGCTCATTTACCCTGTAGTACTCGTCATACGAGCTCATTTACCCTGTAGTACCCGTCATACGAGCTCATCCACCCTGTAGTACCCGTCATACGAGCTCATTTACCCTGTAGTACCCGTCTTACGAGCTCATTTACCCTGTAGTACCCGTCATACGAGCTCATCCACCCTGTATTACCCGTCATACGAGCTCATTTACCCTGTAGTACCCGTCATACGAGCTCATTTACCCTGTAGTACCCGTCTTACGAGCTCATTTACCCTGTAGTACCCGTCATACGAGCTCATCCACCCTGTAGTACCCGTCTTACGAGCTCATTTACCCTGTAGTACCCGTCAAACGAGCTCATCCACCATGCAGTACCCGTCATACGAGCTAATTTACCCTGTAGTACCCGTCATACGAGCTCATCCACCCTGTAGTACACGTCATACGAGCTCATCCACCCTGTAGTACCCGTCTTACGAGCTCATTTACCCTGTAGTACCCGTCATACGAGCTCATCCACCCTGTAGTACCCGTCATACGAGCTCATTTACCCTGTAGTACCCGTCATACGAGCTCATCCACCCTGTAGTACCCGTCATACGAGCTCATTTACCCTGTAGTACCCGTCTTACGAGCTCATTTACCCTGTAGTACCCGTCATACGAGCTCATCCACCCTGTAGTACCCGTCATACGAGCTCATTTACCCTGTAGTACCCGTCATATGAGCTCATCCACCATGCAGTACCCGTCATACGAGCTCATTTACCCTGTAGTACCCGTCATACGAGCTCACTTACCCTGTAGTACTCGTCATACGAGCTCATCCACCCTGTAGTACCCGTCATACGAGCTCATTTACCCTGTAGTACCCGTCATATGAGCTCATTTACCCTGTAGTACCCGTCATACGAGCTCATTTACCCTGTAGTACCCGTCATACGAGCTCATTTACCCTGTAGTACTCGTCATACGAGCTCATCCACCCTGTAGTACCCGTCAAACGAGCTCATTTACCCTGTAGTACCCGTCATATGAGCTCATTTACCCTGTAGTACCCGTCATACGAGCTCATTTACCCTGTAGTACCCGTCATACGAGCTCATTTACCCTGTAGTACTCGTCATACGAGCTCATCCACCGTGTAGTGCCCGTCATACGAGCTCATTTACCCTGTAGTACCCGTCATACGAGCTCATTTACCCTGTAGTACTCGTCATACGAGCTCATCCACCCTGTAGTACTCGTCATACGATGTCATCCACCATGCAGTGTCCGTCACACCCAAAATACTTCTGAGCTGCATGTTAAAGACGTATTGATTCACGCAGAATATCCGTAATAGCTCGTCATTACAGACGGGCATACCATACGATTAATATTGTCCGCTGCACTCGCCCGACCAGCACTTAGCGTTGAGTAACATTTACGCACTTACGCCCAGTCACTCCAATTTGCTCCACACCGCCTAACTACGACAGGCCCGGCACATACATTAAGACTGATAGCTTCACTACGTCAATAACCGCCTAATCGATTGCTGGGGAAGAACCTGAGTCGTCTACCTAGCAGACACCCATATGACTCAGGATTCGCCCAGTTGCAGATAGTTTATGGGTGCGATCGGCAACACGACGAATTCGCTCTCCGACGAATCCAACGAATTCGCTCTCGGACGAATTCGCTGTCTCGTGCGTTCTGTAACAACAAAATTATCCGCTGGTTTTGTCACTGCTGCGCCGTGTCATGGTTTGTGTAGTTATAGGGCCTTGGTTTGTGTGGTTATTTTACTTGTTTTCAGAAATCACGGTACTTTGAACTCTGTCAGTACTCAGCAACACTGCAGTCAATACAGCAATACTGCAGATGACGTTATTGCACACTGGACAAGAAATTAGCGCTCCCGACGACTGGTTTGGAAATTCGCGCTCCGACAGAGCGAATTCGTCGGGCGAATTCGCTCGTTTGCAGATTTGTCGTGTAGCCGAACACAAACTGAGCAAATATTCGGCGTCCGACGAATCACCGACGAGTTCGTAGTGATTACGGCGAATTCGTCGTGATGCCGATCGCACCCCATAGCACCATAAGCACATCCACTTGAACTACTACACCTTTGTACATAACTGGATGGCAAATTGTCTAACCAATTGAACGGCACTTTCGGCAGTTGTCATTCAGTACAACCCATCGGTGGTGTTCATTAGTAGTTGGCATATCAGCAAAACAGGCTGGGCTCCACCACATTGGCCAGCCTGCATTACATTTCGTCAGTGAGCATAATATTCGTCATTGACGCTTCGTCCAATCGTGGTTAAGCTTTCGTCATAAAACGAATGAAATGTCAGGTTGACAAAACCCATGGGCGTTATTTATAAACTATGACCATTTGTCGACAATATTCGTCAAAGCTCAAAACTTCGCTTGCAAATATGCAAGCTATAAACCAACGATAACAGGATATATTTTCATAGATGTGCATTCGTGTTTTATAATTGCATTGTCACAATTCGCGTGTAATTCGGCGAGTCGCTCATTTTATTTCATGCATTTGCTTTTCATGTGCATAGTGAATGGAAATAGTACATTTGTTCCTAGTCATATATTATTCACCGTCACCAATTTCGTTCCATCAGGAGCATGCCATGACTAGCACATGGCGCAATGGCCATTTCGTTGCGCTACACGATGCACTTCATCAGATGCGTCTGCTTGCTCAGTGGATGATTTGCTCGCCGTCCAAACACCGCAGGAAGTCCCTATCGGCGTTACGGAACGTAGCGGACACAGTTTCAGAGGTGATTGCCATTATCGCCGCAGACACTACTCTGATCAGGCTATGCGTGCGCCATTCCATTAGACCCATTCCATTTTCCCTGGCCAAGGCCGGGCTGACCACAATCTCCTCGATATGGGCAAGCCTTTGCTTTGCATGCGCTTTTAGGATAGAAAAGCAGTTCCCAATCGGATTTAGAAATGGGGAGTACGCTGGAAGAAACTAGATCTGATGAATGCCGGAAGGGTCTTGCAAATGGCGACGGCTAGGGGCGTTGTCCATGAGTACTGTTGCAGGCTCATCCCCAAGAATGTCTGACCAGAGTGCTCATAAATGACGCCACATCATTGTAGTTAACACTACAATTAGTGAAACATTCACAGTGCATGACGCCAATATCAGGGGTGATGTCCACCAGGAACGTGACGTTTCGCCCGCGCTGTGAACCTACAATCCGGTTCGCTCGTTGGCCGACTGGAGCGCGGCCGTAGGTCCGTCTTGTGTAGAGATTGAATCCCGTCTCGTCGATGTAAACTCGGCGAGTGTCCAGATGATCGCTTCGCAGCATTCACTCCGAAAACCTGAAAAAAGAAACATTAGCGCTTAAGGGAATGTTTCACCTTTGTATTAATTTTAAACTGAGATAGCCATTATCTGGGGCCGGTATAGAAATGTCTAAATTACAAAAGTAATTTTTTCCCCAAAACTTAACCGCTTTTAAGCAAATTAAATTACCATTTGCAAAATGACTCCAGGCTGGTGCAGCCGCTGATTGGCTGACAGCCACTTTTTCAGCCAATCCCACTTTGTCAGCCAATCAGCGGCGGTCTATAGCTCAATAATGACGTCATTCACACAAATCCAAAAACTTAATTTGTATAAAGTTAAGTGACTTTTCGAGTTAAACAATATCACCATCGTTTTCAGCAGCACTTGCTTCATATTTTCTACTACAACCAGCGCATATTTTACAACTTTCAGAAAGGTGAAACATTCCCTTTAAACCTCGCCCTACGGAAGCTTTTTTCACCTTCGCCCTACGGGGGGGCCTGACAGGCCCCAATGTTAACTTACAAACCAAGCAACTTAGAGCAATGCGGTAAGAACCAGCATGTTGCCTGTCATGAGAGGAACCTAACCTTTTGCAATTTTTAGGTTTCAGGTCAACGGGTGACCTTCCAGGTCAAGTGAATGACCTCGGATTTACCACGTCCAGAATAGCGATTTTGCTCTTCAGAAAACCTAAAAATTAGAAATTGATAAATGTAAATAAAAAGGCATGTTCCTAGAACAATTTTGGCTCAGTAATACAAACAAAGTAATTATTTGTTCTATAAGTAAGTAATTATCTGGTCAAAAAAAGCCAAAAAAGTTATTTAAAAAATGACGTCATCAGTTTCTTACACTTGGAGAGCCATCACTTAGTCAAAAATGAAGATATTGCTTTGAAATTTGGTATGGGTATTTTTCATACCCATTTCTCTCACATATATTCCGATTTTTCTAATATCTTTGAAAATTTTGATTTTGTGGGGATTTTTCCAAAAAAAATCCGTTTTTTTTTATTTTAGGGGTCAAAAACCATTTTTTTTTGGAAATCCAAGGATGCCATTTGAAAGAGAATGTCATTTTGTATCTTTGGTAAAAAGAGTTTTCAATTAGCTTTAAAACTCTGTTTTCTACGATTTTTTCAAATATTTCTACATTTGTACCAACATAACGTCATCAAAACATGATTATCTCCCCAACTACTCAACTGATTTCAATTAAATGTTTACAGCCTACGTATAATTGTTGTAAACTCAGCTACCAAAAATTTCAGCAAGATGCACTGCTTGCGTAAAAAGTTATTTTATAAAAACCTACGGGGGGGCGGTCAGGCCCCCCGTAGGGCGAGGGTTAAAGGGAAATAATGACCATTTTATTTATTTATCTACATTGCGCTCACTCGTCCTTCCGTGGTGTATGGGAAAAATCTGATTATGAGCGGCCCGACCCGACCCGACCCGACCCGGCCCGACCCGGCCCGACCCGGCCCGACCCGGCCCGTGGCGACGCTTTTGAGAAGCTCATATCTCTGCAACCGCACGTCCGATTGACAAGCGGTTATTTGCTGAGCAGCCGCATCTAACCTACCCTGTTTGAGACCAGTGCCGACTCATGTTCACGTGCGCACGTGCAGTCACCCACCCCTGAGTTGTGTGAAAGCGGCGGCTGAGGGGTCCCTAACCACAGACGAAATTTACACATAATCTGTCCAGCCGTTGCGGAGTTATTGCGAGAAAATACCTTTATACACCCCTCACGCGTCACGCGCCACGCGTAGTGGTAGTCTCTACCACTACGCGTGGCGCGTGACGCGTGAGGGGTGCGCACGTGCACACCCCTATTCTGTATCTCAGGAACGGCTGAGCCGATTGTGTTCAAATTTGGTGTGTGTTTAGGAACCTCTCAGCCGCCGCCTTTCCACAAGTCAGGGGTGGGGTGGCTTTGCACGTGCGCACGTGCACATCCCTATGCTATATATCTGGAACGGCTGAGCCGATTGTGTTCAAATTTGGTGTGTGGTTAGGAACCTCTCAGCCCCCACTTTCCCACAAGTCAAATGTGGGTGCCTCTGCAAGTGCGCACGTGTGCACCTTTTTTGTATCTCAGAAACTACTTGCCCGATCGATTTGAAATTCCCCATACATTTCCTTCGCGCTCGTTCGTTCATCGCCAACTACGGCGCCTTACTGGTTGTACTACACATGTATGGTATCAAATTGATCTCAACTCAATTTAAAAGTGAAATAACAACTTTTTTATATTTCTAAAATTCCATTTTGGGAAATTATAATATGTACGTTGCGCACGAGCCGAATATGTCTGTGACGAACAGTATGATCCATCAATATCTGCTTTGAATGTTGATTTGTAAACAAGTTATATGGTCAGAAATGAAGTAAGTGCGCCAAGAAGCGTGACAACGTCCTTGATTGGTCAATGAAACAAATCGCCGACACCGAATAGGTCGCCGTTGGGAGCATAAGTGAACTGCCGATTTCATTACAATTTTGTCATTGTCCATGATTTTTTTAAAAAGTGTTTCTTTTTCATGATAAGCTTAAGTCTAGTGTTATATACAGCCAGAGACAAAACAAACTCATAACGTTGAAAATACATGAACCAATTTTCACAAAATGAGGGTCGCAATCACTAACTAGGCTGTCGCTGGGTGCTAAGTTAACTGCTTATTTGGTTGCCTTTTTATTCAATGTTTGCTTATTTTTAAGGGCAGTAGGGCACACAACACGATAAACGAAGTAGAAGGCATATTTTCCATACCATTTCGTTAAAAAGCAATACCTACCGGATGGTGAACACCGAAATTCGTTACCAAGTACTTGAGAGACCGACCATTATAAGCGTGGTTCGCTTATCAACTTTAACTTGAATTATCTTTCTGCAGGAATATGTATATGCAAAATATAATACATTTACAATATATTTTTGTCTCATCTGTCGATTTCAAGTGATAACTCCATTGTTGCGGTAAAAAGTCATTATTTCCCTTTAACATTCAGCAGCAGGATGATCCGTAACGATTTCGTATGTGTACATACATTCACGCATACATACATACATAGTACATATGCATGTAGCCTAACCTGAGGCAAGGCCCTCCCCGTAAGTCACGCCGCCCCTTGCTAAATAGCTCCTGAGTCAGTGACTCAGAATTTAACAAAGGAGATGTTCCTATATTATTTTTGATTTATCCACAGCTGAAAGGGTTAAACGATCAAACAATACACATGATACATACCAATCAACACATCATATATGTAGTTAATGATTCGGACAATTGTTGTAAAATAATTTATTAAACATCCTCACTAGTGGTGCCAGTTTCAGGAGAGAGAAAAATTGTCCAATGTCCGACCGATGTCCAAGACCATGGTCAGCTGTCCGTCCGAAACTGTCCGAAAATCATTGTCCGAAATTTGTCCGAAAGCAAAAAAAGTGTTTGATATGGAAATAAATTACCTGTGTCACACTTTTTTTTTAATCAAAAAGTAACTAAGTGATTTTCGCGAAAAGCCATCCTTGGTCATTGGATGTCCGAAAATTTCCAAAGAAATGTGCTATGTCCGTCCGAAAACCGAATCGGTCTTCGGACGAATTCGGAATTCCGAAAATGATTGCACCGATTGGCACCACTAATCATCACCCTAAATCAATTCAATCAGAACGTGTTTCCCTTTGAATACATGACAGATGAAGAGATGCATGAAATTACAAATATGTCCAGGTTTTCTTACCGTTTACGCTCTTGAACGATGTCTGGCCGGCTCCGGTTCCTTGCAGACACATCATTGCACAGCTTGACGGAGACCAGCACCCCGGATAGCGCCCTGGCCATGGTGCTCTCTCGTTAACGGGTGGATTGTGCGGCCATGTGGCCCGCATCAGAGCGTTCATGTCCCGCAGGGTAATGCTGGGAAGGTCTTCAACGAGCATAACAAGGAAGTGGCGCATCTCAGCATCCATCTTCGGAGGTCTGCCACCGCTCGGAGGATTGCCCACCTCGATGTTCCCGGCGTCAGCTGGTACCGACGGACGATCGAGTAGGCGGACGAGCGCCGAACACCCAGCCTCTCGGCACAGGCGACAAGGTCCAGACCGTCACGGAAGTCTCACTGACGATCCGCTGGCGGTCCTCGGCAGACACGCGGCGGTCCTCGGCAGACACGCGGCGGTCCCCGGCAGACACGTGGCGGTACGGACGGCAGACACGCGGCGGTCCTCGGCAGACACGCGGCGGTCCTCGGCAGACACGCGGCAGTCCTCGGCAGACACGCGGCGGTACGGACGGCAGACACGCGGCGGTCCCCGGCAGACACGCGGCGGTCCTCGGCAGACACGCGGCGGTACGGACGGCAGACACGCGGCGGTCCTCGGCAGACACGCGGCGGTACGGACGGCAGACACGCGGCGGTCCTCGGCAGACACGCGGCGGTACGGACGGCAGACACGCGGCGGTCCTCGGCAGACACGCGGCGGTACGGACGGCAGACACGCGGCGGTCCCCGGCAGACACGCGGCGGTCCTCGGCAGACACGCGGCGGTACGGACGGCAGACACGCGGCGGTCCTCGGCAGACACGCGGCGGTACGGACGGCAGACACGCGGCGGTCCTCGTCAGACACGCGGCGGTCCTCGGCAGACACGCGGCGGTACGGACGGCAGACACGCGGCGGTCCTCGGCAGACACGCGGCGGTACGGACGGCAGACACGCGGCGGTCCCCGGCAGACACGCGGTGGTCCTCGGCAGACACGCGGCGGTACGGACGGCAGACACGCGGCGGTCCCCGGCAGACACGCGGCGGTCCTCGGCAGACACGCGGCGGTCCTCGGCAGACACGCGGCGACACGGACGGCAGACACGCGGCGGTCCTCGGCAGACACGCGGCGGTACGGACGGCAGACACGCGGCGGTCCTCGGCAGACACGCGGCGGTACGGACGGCAGACACGCGGCGGTCCCCGGCAGACACGCGGCGGTCCTCGGCAGACACGCGGCGGCACGGACGGCAGACACGCGGCGGTCCTCGGCAGACACGCGGCGGTACGGACGGCAGACACGCGGCGGTCCCCGGCAGACACGCGGCGGTCCTCGGCAGACACGCGGCGGTACGGAGGGCAGACACGCGGCGGTCCTCGGCAGACACGCGGCGGTCATCGGCAGACACGCGGCGGCACGGACGGCAGACACGCGGCGGTCCCCGGCAGACACGCGGCGGTACGGACGGCAGACACGCGGCGGTACGGACGGCAGACACGCGGCGGTCCTCGGCAGACACGCGGCGGTCATCGGCAGACACGCGGCGGTCATCGGCAGACACGCGGCGGCACGGACGGCAGACACGCGGCGGTCCCCGGCAGACACGCGGCGGTACGGACGGCAGACACGCGGCGGTACGGACGGCAGACACGCGGCGGTCCTCGGCAGACACGCGGCGGTCCCCGGCAGACACGCGGCGGTCCTCGGCAGACACGCGGTGGTCCTCGGCAGACACGCGGCGGTACGGACGGCAGACACGCGGCGGTCCCCGGCAGACACGCGGCGGTCCTCGGCAGACACGCGGCGGTCCCCGGCAGACACGCGGCGGTCCTCGGCAGACACGCGGTGGTCCTCGGCAGACACGCGGCGGTACGGACGGCAGACACGCGGCGGTCCCCGGCAGACACGCGGCGGTCCTCGGCAGACACGCGGCGGTACGGACGGCAGACACGCGGCGGTCCTCGGCAGACACGCGGCGGTACGGATGGCAGACACGCGGCGGTCCTCGGCAGACACGCGGCGGTACGGACGGCAGACACGCGGCGGTACGGACGGCAGACACGCGGCGGTCCCCGGCAGACACGCGGCGGTCCTCGGCAGACACGCGGCGGTACGGACGGCAGACACGCGGCGGTCCTCGGCAGACACGCGGCGGTACGGATGGCAGACACGCGGCGGTCCTCGGCAGACACGCGG
Source organism: Chirona hameri (assembly GCA_036785665.1). Lineage (NCBI taxonomy): Eukaryota > Metazoa > Arthropoda > Thecostraca > Balanomorpha > Balanidae > Chirona > Chirona hameri. The sequence goes on from JAXIVJ010006880.1 coordinate 17,020, forward strand.
CGGTACGGACGGCAGACACGCGGCGGTCCCCGGCAGACACGCGGCGGTCCTCGGCAGACACGCGGCGGTACGGATGGCAGACACGCGGCGGTCCTCGGCAGACACGCGGCGGTACGGACGGCAGACACGCGGCGGTCCTCGGCAGACACGCGGCGGTACGGACGGCAGACACGCGGCGGTACGGACGGCAGACACGCGGCGGCCCTCGGCAGACACGCGGCGGTCCTCGGCAGACACGCGGCGGTACGGACGGCAGACACGCGGCGGCCCTCGGCAGACACGCGGCGGTCCTCGGCAGACACGCGGCGGTACGGACGGCAGACACGCGGCGGTACGGACAGCAGACACGCGGCGGTAAGGACGGCAGACACGCGGCGGTCCTCGGCAGACACGCGGCGGTAAGGACGGCAGACACGCGGCGGTCCTCGGCAGACACGCGGCGGTACGGACGGCAGACACGCGGCGGTCCTCGGCAGACACGCGGCGGTCCCCGGCAGACACGCGGCGGTCCTCGGCAGACACGCGGCGGTCCTCGGCAGACACGCGGCGGTCCTCGGCAGACACGCGGCGGTCCTCGGCAGACACGCGGCGGTACGGACGGCAGACACGCGGCGGTCATCGGCAGACACGCGGCGGTACGGACGGCAGACACGCGGCGGTCCTCGGCAGACACGCGGCGGTAAGGACGGCAGATACGCGGCGGTACGGACGGCAGACACGCGGCGTTCCTCGGCAGACACGCGGCGGTCATCGGCAGACACGCGGTGGTCCTCGGCAGACACGCGGCGGTACGGACGGCAGACACGCGGCGGTCCTCGGCAGACACGCGGAGGTCCTCGGCAGACACGCGGCGGTCCTCGGCAGACACGCGGCGGTCCTCGGCAGACACGCGGCGGTACGGACGGCAGACACGCGGCGGTCATCGGCAGACACGCGGCGGTACGGACGGCAGACACGCGGCGGTCCCCGGCAGACACGCGGCGGTCCTCGGCAGACACGCGGCGGTCCTCGGCAGACACGCGGCGGTCCTCGGCAGACACGCGGCGGTACGGACGGCAGACACGCGGCGGTCCTCGGCAGACACGCGGCGGTACGGACGGCAGACACGCGGCGGTACGGACGGCAGACACGCGGCGGTCCCCGGCAGACACGCGGCGGTCCTCGGCAGACACGCGGCGGTCCTCGGCAGACACGCGGCGGTACGGACGGCAGACACGCGGCGGTCCTCGGCAGACACGCGGCGGTACGGACGGCAGACACGCGGCGGTCCTCGGCAGACACGCGGCGGTCCCCGGCAGACACGCGGCGGTCCTCGGCAGACACGCGGCGGTACGGACGGCAGACACGCGGCGGTACGGACGGCAGACACGCGGCGGTCCTCGGCAGACACGCGGCGGTACGGACGGCAGACACGCGGCGGTCCTCGGCAGACACGCGGCGGTAAGGACGGCAGACACGCGGCGGTCCTCGGCAGACACGCGGCGGTACGGACGGCAGACACGCGGAGGTCCTCGGCAGACACGCGGCGGTACGGACGGCAGACAAGCGGCGGTCCTCGGCAGACACGCGGCGGTACGGACGGCAGACACGCGGCGGTCCTCGGCAGACACGCGGCGGTCCTCGGCAGACACGCGGCGGTACGGACGGCAGACACGCGGCGGTCCTCGGCAGACACGCGGCGGTACGGACGGCAGACACGCGGCGGTCCTCGGCAGACACGCGGCGGTCCTCGGCAGACACGCGGCGATACGGACGGCAGACACGCGGCGGTCCTCGGCAGACACGCGGCGGTCCTCGGCAGACACGCGGCGGTCATCGGCAGACACGCGGCGGTACGGACGGCAGACACGCGGCGATACGGACGGCAGACACGCGGCGGTCCCCGGCAGACACGCGGCGATACGGACGGCAGACACGCGGCGGTCCTCGGCAGACACGCGGCGGTCCTCGGCAGACACGCGGCGGTCATCGGCAGACACGCGGCGGTACGGACGGCAGACACGCGGCGGTCCTCGGCAGACACGCGGCGGTACGGACGGCAGACACGCGGCGGTCCTCGGCAGACACGCGGCGGTCCTCGGCAGACACGCGGCGGTACGGACGTCGCGGCATCACTGCAGATCGTTTGACACGAGAATGAAGATGGTTCTGACCCCACCTACGTGAGGTCAACTTGAAGGCGGGATATCAGAGGCGGACAAATAGAGGGAAACAATAAGAGCCCCCCATATGTCATCATGTGTCATACATGTGTCATCTTGTGTCATACATGTGTCATCATGTGTCATCATGTGTCATACGCTTAGTTGTTTCACGTAACAATCCAAGGAAACTTTACAGTGTAACCGAAAATCAGGTCAGAAGTTTAACCCGCGCGGCGTTTGGGGGGGTAAATTTTACCCCCCCTTCCGGATTTTCTCAATAACTTGAAAACAATGACAGTTATCGATGTCAAAATTTCGTTACTTTATGCTGCATCAATTCTACGTCTTCTGACAAAATTTACTTGAAATTGGTCAAGGAAATTTTGGAAGATAAGGACGTTTTACTGACGTCATGTCATGCCATTTTTGGTGGAAAAACGTTAAATGTTTATACAATCGTAACAAATAGAGTTGTGATGCACATTGCAAGAATAAACGTCAAAAGAAAGGAAATAACATTCTATTCTAATTAGATATCTCTAATTTGCAAAAAAAAATGGATTTTGGACCCCCCAAAATAAAAAAAACACTTTTTGTTTTTTTAATTCCAAAAAAGTATTCGTTTTAAAAGATATTAAACAAATCGGAAGATATATTAGAGAAACAGGTATGGACAAAATCCAAACCAAATTTCAAAGCAATATCTTCCTTTTTTACTGACCTATGGCTCCCTAACTATAAGTAACTCATGACGTCATTTTCTGAAAATACTTTTTTTTTTGCTTTTAGTGACCAGATACAGACAAATAAATGCCACCACTATATTTCTGAGACAAAGTTGGTCTGGACAAATGCCTTTTTTATTAATCAATTTTAACTTTTGACCTTTTTGTAACCTGACCTTGACCTAAGGGCCATTATATGGAGTCAAGTTGTGAAAATGGTCGCTACTATCGAATTATACGTGCAAAATAACATATACAACATGTGTCGTATGGCTTTCGTAGAACTGTGCCTTTGGTGACCTGACATTGACCTTGACCTTTGCTTACAATTTCACTTTCGCTTATACGGGAGATGGATGATACCTTTGAGAGGACCTTGTGCGATAATGGTCGCTATCTAAGGCTTTGGATGGAAAGTATGGGCCAAACGCTAAAATACCTTAAGTTTGACCCTTTGACCTGGGTCAAACTTAAGGTACCTGACACGTGACCATAATTTAAGAATTTCGAATCTGCAATATATTCGTCTTCATGAGAGCTTTCGATCGCCGCCTTGCTCGTCTCGCTGGGGTCATTGGTTCGGCAGATACGAGAGGGGGGGGGGTACAATTTACACCCCCCAGCGCCGTGCGTTCGGCTGGAGACCCCAGCGCCGCGCATGTTGAACCACCATCGCAGTCTGCTTTGATGTCTTAAATTGTCTCACTTCATCGAATTTCTGCATCTGCGCCTGCTACGCTGTGAGTGGATAAGAGGATTTAATAATAGAGGATTGAATAATAGCCGTATTCACGAAGTATTGTTGCGCTGAAAAACTTCTGAGAGATTCTGAAGTCTTGAAAAACTAAAGAAATTTTACGTACGATTTTTGGCTAGAAATGTCCCTCATAATTTTGTAATATGTTGGTAAGAATACAATATGTTGACAAAATTTCGGTTTGGTGGTAATAAGCAAGATAATTATTGATAGAATCTTCCTGAAACTTCCTGAATCTTCCTGACACTTTCAAGAAGATTCCATCAATACTTATCTTGCTTATTACCACCAAAACGCAATTTTGTCAATATATTCTGTCAATATATATATTCAGTCCGGAGGGCGGCATATTTCCTCGGTGACAAGGGCGGCATGGTCCAGAGGGGCGCCAATCCAATATGTCAATTCAACGGGTCAAATATGCCTCTTCCTTAACCCGCGCCCCAGGGAGGGAGGGGGGGGAGGGCAGAATCTGCCCCTCCCGGATTTTCTCAATATCTTGAAAACTATGATAGACATTGACGTGAAACGTTCCGAAGCTTATGTTGCATCCATTTTACGCCTTTTCTCAACATGTCAGCTGGGCAAACTACAGAGGTGATCAAAAATAGATCAATCAATTTTTAGATTTAGTTGTCCCCATATTTGGGCATACATGCAGTATCAAACTGTGAGGCCTATGTCATTAGGCCAATTCGGAGTAACATACGCATACTCGGAGGTTAAAAAGTGTTGGAGAACATGTTGTATAATATCGGAATATATATATCGGAATAATAAATATGACAAGATTAGGCAATTGCCCTGATTAAACTGTAAATGACTTATGACGATCTAAATATTGATACCGCGACGCAACGACCACGGCGTGAAATATTTTTTTAGATCGGTCGTCAGCCAGCTAATCCGATTTTAGATCGTGAAGTCAGGTGGCGAATCAAAATTTAGATCGCTGAGGCTGCTGCGAGTGCCCAAATTGAGATCACCGACCATTACTTTGGCCATATCTGCCAAAGTAGGGATCTGATGATACAAGTACAAGACAATGTAATGGCGCGATTCGTGCAGTTTCAACCGAAAAAAATACAGGCATTTGTTGAGGGGTGATAGGTGTTTGAAGGTGTGAATGTCAGGAAAACAATCAATTTTTAGATCGGATATCCTTATAAGGGCATGCTCCGCCCATTTGTATGACGTCACGACCCAATTTTGTATCGATTAATTTTTAGATTACTCCCCGTAGAATGCCCAACTGATGCCATTCAAATTAGTGAAGTAGTTTGTGAGATAATGACGTTTTAGTGACGTCAGGTCATGCCATTTTTGGTGGAAAAATGATAAATGTTTGAAAAACCGTAGAAAATCGAGTTGTAAAGCAAATTGCAAAAGAAGGTAAATGAAAAAAATGATTTTTTTTTCAAAATGGCTATCACGGATTTTCATTTTTTTGTGAGTTTTTGACCCAAAAAAAAACTATAAAAAATATTTTTTTTCGAAAAAATCCCACAAAATCTAAATTTTTAAAGATATAAAAAACGGAATATGTATTGGTTAACCAAGTATTAACGATACCCACACCAAATTTCGAAGTAAATCTTTATTTTTGGCTGACTTATGGCTCCAAAGTATGATTAACTCATGTCGTAATTTGTTGAAATTGCATGTTATGGCTTTTAATCACCACAAACAGGCAAATAAATGCCACCACCACTGTATTTATTAGACAAAACTGGTCTAGAAACTTTACTTTTTTATTTATATTTATAAGTTTCAAATTTTGACCTTATGCAACCTGACCTTAACCTGAACTTCGCCTAAGGGCCAGTATATGGTGTCAGGGTGTAAAATTTGCTCTACTATCAAATATATACGTGTAAAATAACCCATAAAACATATGTCGCATGACTTTCGTAGACCTTTTGCCATCAGTTATATTTCTGGCCTGCCCTTGACGGCTTGACCTTTGCTTACAATCTCAATTTTCCTAATGCGGAAGATGTATTATGCCTCTGAGATCACTTTGTGCCATAATAGTCGCAATATAAGGCTTTACATGGGAAGTATAGCAAATCAACCCAAATACCTCGATTTTGACATTTCACCTGACCGTGACCTGACATGTGACCTTATTTTGAATATTTAACGTATGTGTTACGTGCGTCTCATTGAGAGCCTTCGATTGGTTCCTTGCGCGTCTCGCTGCGGTTATTGTTTCGGAAGACAACGAGGTGGCAGTATATGACCATCACACCCCAGATCGGCTGAATACCTCAGCGGGGAGCGGGACCCTTTTGAAAGTCTGGTAGCATGATCAAAGGTCCGAGTGCGGAAATACGTATACCTAGGTTCACATGATTCACAAGATTTACTTAATTTGTGTATTCTCCGGCCTAACTACAAGTAGCCCTGAGAAGCAAACAAATATATTGTCGCAATATCGGGAAACTAAGTTGCATACGTGGATAAACAAGGAGCAAAATCTTGTTTTACGACTAGAGGTGGTAAAAGTTGATTTTTTTTTACCCAGACCCGACCCGGTCCCAAAAGCTGAAAAATTGACCCAGTTATACCAGGTGCAAGGCAAGTTTGGACCCAGCGGACCCAACTAGCAAAATGTTGTCTCGCAACTAATATTGACAAATCTGCACTCTACAGTTAGTGCAAGTAAACTAACTCTTGTAGTTGCAAATACATACAGTTCAGAATGGCCAACAGCACAAAGAAATATGCGTATCAGTGTGCCTACTTGCGTGAAACCAGCATGAAATATAAGTTGGACCCAGTCTGTACCCGGTATCATTTGGCGTGACCCAGCCTGGGACCAACTGGGTCCAGACTGCAGGTATTGAGACTGGGTCCTCGTGTCCACGTTTTGCCACCTCTAGTTACGACAGTTGAGTCGTTCTTATTGGGTCGCGCCAATCCAAGGGGATTGTAAAACGTTTTCGGCGTCGGTCACCGATTTAACAATTTGACATTTGGTCTCAAGATCAAATAGAACCCCTTGTTTCCCAGAATCAGGTCCATTTCACCTTACTGGTCTCCTTCAAGGCCAAATGAAATGTAGAAGGACAGGAGATGCTGTAGCGCCCGAAGTTTGCGTCCGATTGCAACACAAATGGTCTCAAACGATGTCCCGTGCCCATTTCTAGGATGACAAATATTCTTATAGTAATTTTGTTCCCCGTGACCTTCAAGGTCAAGGGACGGGGAACACTGTAGCACCCAACTTTGGGCGCTAACTTGAAGATCACGGGTCACAACTCAATAAGAATGTTTGTCAGTCTGGAAATGGAAAGGACGTGGAACAAAATCCCGTCCTTTGACCCTAAATTTGACATTAAAGGTCACAGGGCTTGACTTTGAAGGACATGGGGCACAACTCAGAACATTCTTGTCATCTTGGAACTGGGCACAAGGAATCGTTTGAGACCAATTTGTCGCGATCGGACGGTAACTTTGGGCGCTACAGCGTTCCCCGTCGTTTGACCTTTAATTTGATCTTTAAGGAGACAAGTAAGGTAAAAATGGACCTGAATTTGTAAAGCAAGAGGTTCGTTTTGACGTTAGTCCTTAGGATCAAATCGCGTAAAAATCAATGACCGACACTGAAAACGTTTCTGTGGAGCTGCGGACATCATGGACATTGGACATTTATCCAAGCTATTTTTAGGCGCCCCCGAGAGTGAAAGGTACAATACGTCAGCACCTTCAACGCCTCGCCAGGAATATTAAAAAAAGTGTCACGGTTATTTCATAGTGGTCAACGCCTCTTCGTAGGCGCCATCCAGGGCGCTACCGGGAGTGGGGGGGAGGGGGCAACAGCGTGTTGTTGGTTTCGAAGGTCACGGGTGCCCAGTCGCCGTCGGAGGGAAGCTGAAGGCGTCGGAGCTCCATCAATCTGAGTGAGCCGGGACACCGCATCACTTTCGGGCCGGCAACGTGTCATTCGGTGGCAGTATGATACCTTCCGAGGGTAGCAAGCCATTCATGCCTTTCGAGGGTGGCAAGACGTCTTCCGAACTACGAAGGCGGCATAATGCACTCTGAGGACGGCAAAATGTCTTCCGAGGACGGCAAGATGTTTTCCGAGAGCGACATGATGCTTTCCGAGGGCGGCATAATGCGCTCTGAGGGCGACAAGATGCCTTCCGAGGGCGGCAATATGTCTCCGAAAGCGGCATGATGCCTTCCAAGAGCAGGATAATGCGCTCTGAGAGGCAGCAGGATGCCTTTCGAGGGCGGCATATTGCAATCTGAGGGCAGCATAATGTGCTCTGAGGGCGGTAAGATGCCTTCCGGGGGCCACAAGACATCTTCCGAGGTCGACATAATGCACTTCGAGGGCGGCAAAATATCTTCCGAGGGCGGCAAGATGTTTTCCGAGGGCGACATGATGCTTTCTGAAGGCGGCATAACGCTCTCTGAACTCTGAAGAGGGCATGATTCCTTCCAAGGGCGGCATAATGCGATCTGAGGGCGGCAACATGCCTTCCGAGGGCGGCAAGATGTCTTCCGAGGGCGGCATGATGCCTTCCAAGAGCGTCATAATGCGCTCTGAGGGCGGCAGGATGCCTTCCGAGGGCGACAAGACATCTTCCGGGGGCGACATAATGCACTCCGATGGCGGCAAAATGTCTTCCGAGGGCGACACGATGTTTTCCGAGGGCGGAATGGTGCTTTCCGAGGGCGGCATGATGCCTTCCGAGAGCGGCATAATGCCTTCTGAGGGCGGCGATGTACCTTCTGAGGGCGGCATAATGCGTTGAGGGCGGCAAGCTGTCTTCTGAAGGTGCCAGGGTGACTTTCAAGAGTGCTACGACGCTGTCGGTAGACACAAGGGCGCTCTGGCGGCCTCCCTAGAACGCTACGGCGCCTCCGGCGCCGGCAAATCCTTTGCAAGAACGGCACCGCGGAGCCTTCGCCGCCGTTTTCTAAGGCAGGGGGCTTCAGCCCCTACGAAATACCCCTGGATCCGCCACTGGTTTTTCAAAACTCTCAGAATCTTTCAGAAACTTTTCAGCGCAATAATCCTTCGTAAAAACGGCTAATATAAAAGTAAAATATATATTTTTAGCAGTATTTTACATGAAAACACCATTTTATACTTTATAATTATGCACCGTTGTCACTCGATATGAAGTTGAGTACGGTCTTAACGCATCCTGGGTAATCCAATTAATTATATAATACATATTTTTAGCAGCATTTTACATGAAAACATAATTACGAGCGTGCGCGATGCGCTCGCTCGTCCTTCCGTGGTGTTTGGACAAAAATCTGATTATAAGCGGCCCGGCCCGGCCCGACCCGTCCTGTGGCGACGCTTTTGAGAAGCTCATATCTCTGCAACCGCACGTCCGATTTGTGCGCGCCTGACAACATACACATACATACATCAAGATACATAATAAAACATACACATACATCGCCTTGTAGGGCAGCAAAACAAGATACATATCATCTCCATACACGTATTTGACATGCACGTATATCCCTCATTACTAGGCAGACCCATTTAAATATCCACACTTATTGCATATTTCTAAAAAGAAACCTAATCCCATTAATATTTGTAAACCAAACCCTTTCCTGCAAAACATTCATCTAGCCTATTTTTGAAAGAAACTAAGGCTGCTGCGCCAGCTACACCCCTGGTAAATTATTCCAATGTCCCACAACCTTACTACCAAAAAACGATTGTCGTAACCTAGTCCTACTCAGTTAAATAATGAGTTTATGCTGACGACATCTACATCGATTTTCCCTATTGAATTAAAACATCCCTCATGTTGATCCCATATGTTGATCCTATGCACTGAAAATCGTTTTCACTCTTCCTTTACTCTACTTACATCTCATACTCTCACAGTACTCTTCAGTTATTCCTAACCTACCCATAACTCCAGCTGATGGAACCCCATATACCCTCCATGTACCCTCCATGTACCCAGCATATACACTAACCGGCGGGTAAACGCAGAGTAAGCTTTATTCCCTCGACTTACTCTGAAAATACACATACGTTACTCTTGGGATACCCTACTGTTACCCCATACCAACCATGTTGTTACTCTTTACACGACCTTGATTTACCCGCCACATACTCTGTCTTAACACGCCAGTTACTTTGTGAATACTCTTGAGATACTCTGACGGCAAGCAGAAACGTGTTAAAACGTGTCATTCAGACGCCATGCTGTGAGCCGTTGTGAACAGTGAATGGTGGACGGTGGTGCAGTGAGGTACTAGTGAACATTAGGAGATAATGTATTTGTTTCCTTCGGTTTCAAGAAGGATATTGCGGCTTGCAAAGTATTGTGGTGTGAACATCAGTGAACATCATATGTGAACATCAGTATGAGCATCAGGCTAGTCTTCAGCGCTGGTCACGGAGGAGCCTGAATGGCGCGGCCGCGATTGTGCAAGGAAAGTCGGACTACGCAATCGTCGTGGAAAACATCCAGGTCGCTACCACTGTGCCTCTGGTGAGTGTCATCCTCCTCATCGTCATAGCAGCTTATTTACTCAACCTGATAGTGACTCGCCTGCTCCGAAACCTGCAATACTTTGTAGAAGCTTGTATCATCATGAGCATCCCGCCGAATTCGGCCATTGAGGCTGTGAAAAAGAACTGCGCGCTGCTCTAGCCGAGGATATGTCAACTGTGGAGGGATCAAGGACTTCTTCGTGCAGCTAAGCCGTGACGCATGTCCGTACCGTTATGTAATTGACTTTCTGCTGAGCCATTACGCTGTTCCCGGCTGTATCTCCATGCTGTGTCCCAGTTGGCCACCGACATTTTCGCCGTAGCTTCCACCGTATTTATGTTCCGTAGTGCTTAGGTTGTTCAATGTGTATTGTTGTGCATGCTTTTTTTTAAATAAACATGTGGCAAAAAATTTAATTTTCCTATATATATGCTTTCATTGTTAATGCAAGTTTTTAAAAGCTGTATCTTGACAGTTGCACGAGAAGGAGATACAGGTATTCGGAGAGTAACCATAGCGTAAATGAAGAGTTCGGAAGGAGACGAACAGAGTATCCATAGAGTAAATGAAGAGTAACCAAAAAGTGTCCACAGAGTGACCAAAGAGTGTCCAAACAGTAACCAAAGAGTAACCAAAGAGTGTCCAAAGAGTAATGTCTGGGTTAATGGAGAGTTTGCAAGGGTTTGCATGTTCGTTAAGAGTATATGCAGAGTAATCTCTGGGTACAACGAGTTTCTTTGAGGGTAACTGTAGAGTATTTAATGGGTAAATGGTGAGTATTCATGGGTTGCCGTTTACCTAACAGTGTGATGTTAGGGTAATCATAGAGTAATTTAAGTGTTTTTGGGGTAGTAAATGGCGAGTAAGGAGTCCGAGATGAGTACTTTCAGTGTGACACTAGAGTAACACCATAGTCGTTTTGAGCACGACTCTCGATTTACTCTTGCATAGAGTAAAAAAGGTTTTCAGTGTGTGTTGACCCCATATGTTGACCATTTACAAATTTAAAAACTGCAATGGGATCCTCCTCAGCCTTCTGTATTTAAGTGCGAACATATCCAGGGGCGGCGCTGGGCCCTTGAGACTAGGTCGGCAAGGCAGCATTGCCATATAAACGTACCCAACAGCCCAATTATTGTATTGCCATACATATTACCTACACCAGTAGCACACGTGGATTGGCAAACAACGAGCGAGCACCGTCCAGTTCACTGTTTAGGGCCAGGCTAGGGAGGACGCAAATACAAACACAAAATCCGCTAGTTGATGCTTCGCTTTTCCGCTCTAGCTCGTAACATGAGCAACACAGTGTCGGCGCCAGGGTTCAAACGTAGGTGAGGCAGTCAGGAGGGGGGGAGGGAGTATGCGCTGTTTAGTTTTTTGTTGTTGTTAGTAGGTGTAGATCACCACGGTTAATACTTCACTGCTACAACCAGCATGTTTATGTGCTGTCATCAGCTTGGAATTGATTTGAAAATGGGCAAGAATTATAACGCAGAGTGTGCGGCACGTAGGGCTTTCGATTCGACATGTAATTCTGCGACTGCATGTTAAGAATAGGACTCAGAGCCTACACATTAAATAATTAGGCATATGCGAAGAACACGACAAAGAAAAATGCATCGAAATATAATGTCCTATTTGTTCCTACCTAATCTTAGTCTGGACAGCCCGCCGGTCTCCCTGTAGTAAATATGTAACTACTACATAAGTTAATAATACTTACTATTAACCCTCGCCCGGGTATAGGGGGTGGATGCCACCCCCTCGGTTTTCTAGAATAACTCACGTAGTTTCCAACCGATTGCGATGGAACTTTCAGAACCCTATTTTTGAACATTTGTCCACATGCTCTATAAAATTTGAATTTCTAACCTCCATGATCCGTGACGTATAACCTATTTCTCAAGGTCATGTCAGGCGCAACTGGCGTCCCGCAGTACCGATACTTGTAACTTGTGCAGTTTCCGAGTGTTTGTTGTTCAGGAGCATATGCACAGGTGTTTACAGTTGACAGGTGTGGCTTCCGCTGAGATTGTGACCTCGATTGACCTTTTCAGAGGTCAACTGAGGTAATTGACCTCCGATGACCTCAGCTGACTTTTGGGGGCTTCTGGAGGCTTCTAGGACATTTTGTGACGCTGATTTCAAATTTGGGATCCATTTGACATAATTATATGTTCCACTGGGGTCATGCGCTTCCACAGGTCAAACGAGGTCACTGACCTCAGATGACCTGACATGACCTTTTTGGAATTTGGCAGTTTTTGGGACATTTGGTGATGATGATTACGACTTTGGCACCCAGTAGGCATTATGATATGCTCATTCACGATTCTAGCTCAATAAAACTCAATTTATACGCATTTACCATTTTTATGACTTTTGGGTCATTGACATGACCTCAGAGGTCACCTAATGAAACCAGACCTTAAAATCGGGTATCATCGGCTTCTTATCGTCACAAGCAACACGCTCGTCATTGAATCGAAGCTCTAGCTCAATTAGGGGCGAAACGCTAAGGGGGGGGGGGTCGTCACCCCCCTACCCGAACACGAAGTGATTTTGCCCTACCCGGGCGAGGGATAATGGAAAACTTTGGTAGCTGTACATTTGGTGGCAGTTGTCTGCTTGACGCGTCGTCGTTAAAATGACGCACTGACGCAGTGGCGGATCTACGGTTGGCCAAAATGGGCAATTGCCCCCCCCCAAACCGCCTGAAATCGGAGCAAAATTGACACATTTCTTGATATAGAAGCAAATCTAAGCAACTTGTACTAAGGAAAGTTTGCTTGAAATCAGCTATCAATGCATAAGCAAGCGAAATCCGATGAGTTTTCAGAATTATGTGAGACTTTTTTTGAATTTTGCCCACCCCAACTCCCGTTCTGGATCCGCTGCTGCACTGACGGCGATAAACATCTGCTGCATTTTGTTTATAAGTCTATCCCACGTCAACGTTACGGATGTGGTCAAACTGGTGTGCGGCCCTCTAGCTGTCCTCGCTGTCTCTGCCGATGGGGCGGCAATTGCAAGCAAGAGTTATCGTAAATGTCGTAGGTTACCGTGATACGGTGATGAAGCGATCGGTGCAGCCCACACTAGTGGGCTTCTTCAAGAAGAAAAAAAAACGTCAGGCGTCAGGTACGAGTATTTTATCAGACGACAGGCGGGTTTACAAAGGCATACGGTTCATAGCAGGAAATGGGGGTGGCATGACCCCCCCCCCCACACACTTTTTCATAATTTGTGTTTTGTATGTTAATCCGCGCCATGCCGGGGGCGGGGCATTTAGACGCCTCCGTCCCCAAAGGTTTTCGAGGATAGCGAAAAAACTGCGGCGCGCCGTTTTTGCCGTTTCAAAAACGGCTCACGGCGCACAGCGCCGCCGTTTCAGCCGCCGTTTTTTGGTACACCTGTTCGAGCATCAATTACCCACATTGTGTGCAATTATTGACCACGGGTCATCTCAGGACAGATCACGTGACCACACCTCCAAATAAGTTTACGGTCGTACCACAGCCACAGTTTTTGGCCGATCGGTTTCAAATTTACAGGATTTGATAAGGTCATAGGTACCTATAAATCGAATATCTAAGATTTTGAATATCAGTGGCGTAAGGTCACCGGTCGGGTCAATTTCGTGACCTCCCATTATAAGTCAATGGGGAAATATTCAAATGTTTCTTTTTCCGAGGATACGCATGATATCAGTCCAATTCTTTCTGGATCATGTTATCATAGGCTACTATTGATGATCCAGACTCAATTTTTGTTCAGTGACCCCTACAGGGTCACCCGAGGTCAGCTGAGGTCACCAACACTTTTTGTGTCACTAACTCTCGATAGAATGAATATAAAGAAGTGAAACCAGCCTAAATGTGTTCGTCTCGTCGAGACACGTCTCCCAATATGCAACATGACCTACTTGGGTCGCCACTTGATCTTGACCTGAGGTCAAAGTTCTAGGTATACTTAAACTGGTCCAAGTTAATTTTATTCCAAGCACTTTGACGAGACGAACATGATGTTGTCAAAATCATTGCTGTATCTGTATTAGGTAAACAGTTACTTGCGAACGTTTTGCCAACAAATAGCCCTTTTGACATTTGATGACATCTGGAGCCCAACCTATTAACCTGATATAAAATTGATTACATGTTTTGATTGAATATTTCAAGAGCTTTCGATCGTTTTTTTTTTCTCGTTTGTTCCTAGCTATCATAGTTCCCGATATATTTGGGGGTTTCTGGAGCGATGTCCTAAAACTGGAAAATCTGACCTTTGATGACCTCTGGTGACATCAATATTGACCTGAACCATAAAATGTAGAAATAGTTTCAAAGTTATTTTTGATGAGCTTTTGAACCTTGTTTTCGGTTTTCCAATGAAAAAAATTGACAAAGAAAAGGTGCACCAAGATTAGAAGTGAGAAGATTGCCAAAACAAAATATTTGGTTTCGCCGCCCCCCCCCCCACTTTAAAATCGTTCCCGGGCCCCTGCTGTTAACATAAATTATACAGCACGATTTCGAATTAAAATGAACCAAGATCACTCTTACACCATGTTTGAGCAAATTGGATCAAATCTTAGTCTGGTGTAGTGGTGATATCTACTCAAACGAGCTTACTGACTAATTATACCTGTAAAATAGCCCATACAACATGTGTCGCATGACTTTCGTAAATCTTCTGCACATAGTGATCTTTTGTGACCTTACTTTAAACTTGACCTTTGCCAATAATCTCACTTGAGCTTTTTGGATTGGATTAAGCTGGATGTGTATTATATCTTTGAGAGCACTTTGGGTGATCATGGTCGCAATCAAGGCTTTGGATTAAAAGTATGACCCATAAATTCGAATGCCTCGATTTTTATTTTTGACCCGACCTTGACCTGATATGTGACCTAAATTCGAAAATTTAGAGTATGCTTTAGATTCGTCTCATTCAGAACTTTCGAATGCCGCCTTGTGCGTCTCGCTGCGATAATTGGTTCCGGAGAAAACGACGGGGGAGGGGCAATACCCCCCTCCCCACGCCCGGTCAATGGCGTTCGGCCGAGGCCCCGGTCAAGCGCGGGTTAAATATAGCATATTCATTTGGTGTAAATCATGAATGATTTGAATACGAATTCTGAAATGAGGTAACCCAAATTAGTTTTTACTTCCAATAATACCATGTACATTTGTCCACATCGACCATAATGATAGTAACTATTGATGACATCGAGGCGAAGGTCGTGTCTGTCGGCGCTTCTAAGCAGGTATTATTTGGCTAGGTATTATCAGGTATTATTCAGGTGTTATTTAGACATCCTGTGCACGACTCAGAACCTCGAAAACCCAAACCCACGTTTCAAACCCGTCTATATTCCTTATACTCCCTTATACTCCCTCCCTTCCTTATACTCCCTTATACTCCCTCCCTTCCTTATACTCCCTTATACTCCCTTCCTTCCTTATACTCCCTTATACATGCCGTCTATTACGCGAACGACTATGAAGTGCACTAATGTATACACATCGCGATGAAACTATTTGGTAGAGTAGCGAAATATGTAGTGTTAAGTGTACCGTGTAGATTACACCACTTTGTGACTCCTTAGTGGCACTTTATATTGAATAAGTGAGTAAGTGGTAAACTTCGCGGATCAATGCAAGCGACGCACCGATGTTGCCGCAAAGAAAGCCACAGCCAAGCCAATTGTAATGTAAGTGTATTTTTACCCCCCCCCCCCCCCCTCCCCCCTTCCGGATTTTCTCAATAACCTGAAAACTATGACAGATTTCGAAGTGAAACTTTCGGTACCTTATACTGCATTAATTCTACGTATTCTGTCACAATATCATTGAAATTGGGAAGTAGTTTGGGAGATAATGACGTTTTAGTGACGTCATGTCATGCCATTTTTTGGTGGAAAAACGATAAATGTTTGGAAATCGTAGAAAATCGAGTTTTGAAGAAAATTGCAAATAAAACTAGAAAAGGAAGGGAATGACATTCTCTTTTAAATGGCAATCTCGACTTTTCCAAATGTTAAGTCTTTGACCCCAAAAATACAAATATACTTTTTCCGGATTTTTCTTCACAAAATCAAAATTTTCAAATATATTAACAACACAGCAAGCATATTATAGAACCAAGTATGGACGATACCCAAACCAAATTTCAAAGCAATATCCTTATTTTTGAGTGACTTATGACTCCCAAGTATAAGTAACTCATGACGTCATTTTTTTAAGTTGCATTTTTGGCCTTTACTGACCAGATACAGACAAATAAATGTTACCGCTGTATTTCTGAGACAAAATTAGTCTTGAAACATGCCTGTGAAACATGTGGAGACCCCAGCGGGGCGCGGGTTAATAGCCCAACATCACAGGGAACATGTATGCCTAGTGTAAAGGCCTCCTAAAAGTGGTGCGATGTTTGTCTTTACCCTTAACCCTATTTGTAACAGGGGGGGCTGTTTTTGGATGAAAAACGCACCACAGGGTACTCTACGAACGATTATAAGATAATAGGCGAGTCCAGGTAGGGTAAAAGGGGGGTAAGCAATGCTAATTGAAGTTGTAAATGAAATAGTCACTGTTGACTAGTTAGTATCATAATAGCGGATAATATACTTATCAAAAGGTCTTGCGCCGCCCCAGTTTGGATCCTGGATACGCCTATGATGAAGTACAATATGCAAAAAGGAACTATCTACGATCAGTAACATATTTATAGTGCTGGGTAGCAACTTGTCTGCGGTTAGTATTATTTTCCAATTTACCTCCCTTTTTCACTAACCTGGTACCGCCTATGGCAAAAAATATGATTTATAACTGTTTTGTCTAATGTCACAATGACATACCATTTCATTTATTTTAAAAAACACATCAAAAAATGATTTGATTACGCATTTACTTCACCCCCTTATTGAGTGACCTGCACACGCCTATGATTTTTGAATTGTCAAACCTCACCGTCATATATAAATTTACAATAAAATCTCTATCGATTCCTATTAGTTGTGTTAACATCGGTTCTTAAAAATGACAGCTATGTTGGATCAAAAATACCACTAAAAGTTGTAGCTTTTGCCCCCCCCCCCCCTGTTGCCCCCTATATTTGTTTTTAAGAAATGTAGATCGTGTTGAGGGGAACCAAACACCGTTTCATTTGTGAAAATCGGACGGGTAGATCTCGAGATCTCTGGGGGTGGGCGGAATCCCCCTGTTACAAATAGGGGTAGCCAGGAGCCTGTTACAAATAGGGTTAAGGCTTTACTGTTGCCTACACTCAAACTTGCTGTTAGGCCAAACAGGAATAACCTTTAGGTTTTACTATTTAGCAACTATGTGATTATGCCATACATTCCCATAGAATGAACGCCTGAAACAGACTAAATTATACCCCATTGTAAATGAAATTGTGTGATACTACTTCCGAAATAAACTTATTATGAAACACGCAGTTTTATTTGCAATATAAGTATCTACTACTTACCAAGTAATACGTGTGCATTAGGCGGTTCATGTTTACACGAATGATACATTTTCTTGGTGGCACACTTTTTTCCCGTTATTTAGACTACGTTGAGTTCAATGGTATCAATCATTTTGAAATAATAATAAAAAATCGGCGTCGCGAAAAATCGCCGCAAATTCCTTGTTTTGCTATAAATGCCCTAAAATCGCTCATAAAATCTCTAAAATCTCAGCGATTTTACGAAACAAATTCAAATTTTTCCCTTGTGGCATACTGTTTTCATGTTATTTAGACTATGGTGATTCCAGTGATTTTTTTAACCGGAAGATATTAAGGGGTCGCAAAGGTTTTTTTATCATTTTTTCTTTAAATACCCCAAAATTGCCCATTTCGTTACCGCGGTTTGAATATAATATTTTCGGCATGGCACACTTCTTCCTAGTTAATAGGTTAGTGCCTATTCCAAATATAGCAATACATTTTTAATTTAAATATATATTTAGGGGTGGAGAAATCGGCAAATATTTGACACTTTACTATAACCATCCCAATATCACTTATTTTGTCCCGGCGATATTACGTGCCTCCGTTGCTTTTGTTCTTCCGGGAATGTAAATTATATATATATTTAAACTGATACAACCGCTCGACCGGACTTAATTGGAACGGACTAGTAGACCGCTCGGCCGGACTTAATTGGAACGGACTAGTAGCTTCATGTATTTCCCTTGTATGTGATCAGTTGCATGGCTATTCTCTTGTATATTCTCTTGTATAGGTATGTGTAGTTCTTTGGGACTCCATCACTATGCACGCATAACCCTTACCGACACAAGTGGCTTTCTAAAGAGTTTGTCGCATCAAGACAAAGGAAATTGTAACTTATGAGTAAAACATCAGTCGTCGTGGCATTGCATGTTTCAACACATGGCCTCTTGACAAAAGTTTCCTCCCAAAATGACTTCGAATTGAAGGCACGTCACACATACGCTTACAGGCCCGCATTATGGTTGACTTCTTGACCGTGGGGACCTTCTTACGATGGTCTACCTCATAGGTAGTGTATGGAGTACTCCGAGGTGTAGCTTCTCCAGATAGTTTTTTTGGGGGTGGGGGTGGGGGGGGGGGGGGGGGGCTGAGCTGGGAAAAATCGCTTAAAATGCCATCAACATTTACAAAAATACAGATTTCCCCCCGGATTTGAACCACTTCCTCATCTAAGTTGGGGGGGGGCTGGATAATGGACAATGGACAATGGACATCCCCGCAGGGCGAAGCTGCGAGGAGGGCTCAAGCCATGTCGGCGTCACCACTCCCGGGTTGCCACTCGAGGTCCACCACATGCCCTGTGGCCAGCGCCGACCAGACCCGGGTTGACTTGGGCGGGACTGAGGACGGAGGACCGGGTATGGGGAGGATAAAACGGGACTTCTGTAAAAATATAAGGAAGGAGGACAGATCGTTGATCAATATGAGGAAGAGGATGGGTCCGACGATGGAGCCCTGGGCCACTCCGTGGGTGAGCGGAAGAATGGAGGAGCCGCCTGTCACAGTCTGCCTCCGCTCACTGAGGTAACTCTGGAACCAGCCTGTCGACTGGATACCGCACCATCCAAGTTTTGTGAGGGGGACGCCATGGTCGACGCTGTCGAACGCTTTACTGAGGTCAATTGTTGTTAGCGACGCGACGTGGCCTCTGTCGATGGTCTGACTGATCTATTCGACAACGTCGAGCACGGCGTCCTCTGTACAGTGGTTGGGCCGGTAAGCATATTGCATAGGAGAGAGCACGTGGTTATCGAGCAGGTATGGTACGAGTTGGAGCGATACAACCTTTTCAGCAATTTTCGACAGAACTGACAGAATCGAGATTGGCCGGAAGTTGTTAACATTGGCTCGGTCGCCGGACTTGTAAATGTGGACAACACGTGCGATTTTCCATGCAGTGGGGAACACCTCAGTGACTATGGAGTAGTTTATCAGATGGAGTAAGTGAGGACCTATGACGGGGGAAACACTTCTTGACTGCGAACAGAGGCACATCATCCACACCAACCGCCTTGGAACCACTCATCCGACCTATGGCATCCCATAGCTCGGGAGGGTGGCAGGGTACAGCGTCAGGGCAGATGCGCAGACTCGGGCGGCCGGGGCCCGGTGGTGGCGCCACCGTCGCGGGCGACCTCTGCTGCTATGCGCGAGCCGACGGACGCGAAGTGCGTGCTGAACGCGTCCGCGCGATCAGCGGCGTCATCGGCTCCCGATGAAGCTCCACCTGGCGGCCGGAACGCGAAGGCTTTGATGCGGCTCCAGAACTGGCGTCGATCGGTCGTCAGGGAATCGCACAGGTACTGCCGTTTGGCGCGGATGATGACGCTCTTCAGCCTGTTGCGACTCTGCTGATGCCTGAGTCGTGCCTCTGGTTTCCTGCTCTCGGTCCATGCCTTTCGGGCAGCGTCCCTGTCCATCGCCGCCGCAACCTCCGGGTTGTTGCAAAGCCATGGACAGTCGGGGCGTCGTCGGGTCACCGTGATCTGAGGGCAGTGACCGTTGACGGCAGCATTCCAAACCGCCATGAAGGCGCTGAGCTTTTCATCTGCAGTCGCAGCGGCGTGGAGCCGCCCCCAATCGGCCATTAGCAGGGGCAGGCACATAGCGTCCCAATCGACGCGGCTCCAGGCCCGTGAATTGACGGGAGCTGGGCGCGTGGGGCGCTGCCGACTGAGCTGTGTCCGAAGCAGGATAGGCTGGTGATCGGCGACGGCGTCGGGGAGAACTAAGGACGATGTTGGGACACCAGTCAAGTTAGTTAAACACAGAGAAACACAGATTAAAGCGTTGGTGTGGAGTGGATGTGGGTGGGTTGATCCACCAGCTGCCTCAGACCCAGGTCATTCATAATGGACTGTAGTCCACGAGATGCCGGCTTCTCGGTGTTCATCATGTCGATGTTGTAGTCGCCCATAGCGACGACCGGCTTGCTGGTGGATATGGCTGCCTGAAGTTGCTGCTAGATCAGCTCCTGACTCCGTGTGACTGACGCACTGGGTGGCCTGTAGAGGGCTCCGACGACTACAGAGCGTCGACCTGCGCCCGTCACAGAGATGCAGAGTGACTCGACAGCGGCGTCGGCGCCGCCGATGTCCAGCTTCGTGACTCGTAGGTTGTCACGGGTCAGGATGGCGACGCCGCCGCCACGTAATGCCTTGTGGGTGTGCGGTTCAGCAGAGCGGTCACATCTGGCTATGCAGTACCCAGGGAAGACCAGTACTCTGTTTGGCACGCCCGCTTGCAGCCACGTTTCCGATATGCACAGAATGTCCAGCCGGTGTTCGTCCACAGTCCAACCGGTGGTCGTACCACAGCCACAGTTTTTGGCCGATCTATTTGGTACTTACAGGATTTCATAAGGGTAATAGTACCTACAATTCGTGTATCTCGGATTTGTTTTATATCGGTAACCTAAGGTTGGGTCAAGCTCGTGACTTCCCCATTATAAGTCAATGGGGGAAATATTCAAATGCTTCCCATTCTGAGGATACGCATGATATCAGCCCAATTCATTCTGGATCATGCTATTATAGGTCATTCTTGAAGACCCAGGTGCATTTTTGGTTCAGTGACCCCACATGTTGAATCTATCGTCATGATTTTTTTCTCCCGTCCTTTTTGTTTTGTTTTGTTTTAACCCTCGCCCGTGCAGCGTCCGATCAGTGCGTGACCGTGAAGGGGGAGGGGTACGACCCCCTAGCGTTTCGCCCCTAATAAGGCTAGAGCTTTGATTATAAAAACGAGCGTGTTGCTTGTCATGAGAGGAAGCCATTGATATCCGATTTTAAGGTCCTAGGTCATTAGGTGACCTCTGAGGTCATGTCAATGACCCAAAATTCAACAAAATTGTAAATGCGTATAAATTGAATTTAATCGAGCTAGAATCGCGAATGAGCATATAATTATGATACATGGGTGCCAAATTTGAAATCAGCGTCACAAAAGTCCTGGAAACTGCCAAATTCTAAAAAGGTCATGTCAGGTCATGTCTAGTCATTTTAGGTCAGTGACCTCGGTTGACCTGTGGGGGCGCATGACCCCAGTGGAACATATAATTATGTAAAATGGATCCCATATTTGAAACAGCGTCACAAAATGTCCTAGAAACTGCCAGAAGCCAAACAATAATATGAGGTCCTCGGAGGTCAGTGACCTCGGTTGACCTCTGAAAAGGTCAATCGAGGTCACAATCTCAGTGGAAACCACAACTGTCACCTGGAAATACCTGTGCATATGCTGCTGAACAACAAACACTATGCAACTGCACAAGATACAAGGACCCATACTACGGGACGCCATTTGCGCCTGACATGACCTTGAAAAACAGGTCAAAGGTCACGGGTCATGTGACCTACATCTTAAAACAAAATCAGAATATGTGTCAAATTGTTCAAAAGTAGGGTACTGAAAGTTTCATCGCAATCAGTTGATATTTACGCGAGTTATTCCCGAAAAAAACGAGGGGATGGGTGGCATCCACCCCCTGCACTGGCGAAGGTTAATGTAATTTATTATTATTGGCAATCAAGAGCTGAAAAGCAACTGCTAATAAACAAAAGTAAATCTACATACATACTGCCGTGATGAATATGATTATTAAGTGAATAATACATCTGAAGTGGTTTTGATGATCAGTATTTCTAAGGACATCATCGCTTAGTAAATTTTCACAGAAATGACATAATAATGATTTTTGCTGGCATTTTAACCCCAGAGTACTTCATGAGAAGGAGCATGTTGTCCCCGACCTTATCCGTAAGGACAGAACACTTTACCAGCCCTGTTAAAACGAGTACCAGTTCTCTATCGGTGACGTAAATTATATGACACCTAGGTAATTTCCTACACGGGAAACGTCCAAAAGAATCGCAACCAGCCCGATAGCATGAATATATTTTTAAAAAAACTAGCGGGGTACCCGGCGTTGCCCGGGAAATTAAGCACCTGGCGGTGTCTCCTCAGGCGAGTGCTCTAAATTTATATTTCTCCCCCACTATGCCAATGCCATGGTCATAAATATAATTTTAGAGTGCTCCTTCCAGTATGCCATAAGGGCACGGTCATTAATCTATTTTTTAGACCGGGCGGTCTCAGTCCAAGTATGTAGTAGTAAGTCCAAGTAAGTATGAGTACGCTCAGTATGCCATAAGGCCAAGGTCATGAATAATCTAATTTTAGAGCACTCCTCCCAGTATGCCATAAGGCCACAGTATTTAATATAATTTTAGAGCGTTCCTCTCAGTATGCCATAAGGCCCCGGCAATGAAACCTAGAGCACTCCTCCCAGTATGCCATAAGGCCACGGTCATGAATCTAATTTTAAAGCTCTCTAAATTTATATGTATCCCCCACTACGCCAAGGCCACGGTCATGCATCTAATTTTAGATTGTTTCTCCCAGTATGTCATAAGCCCACCAACTAATACTGGCCCCACAGACAGGCCATGGTCACACAAATTCCAAACCTTAACCCTATTTGTAACAGGGGGGGGGGCGGATTCTGCCCCCTCATGTTTTTCGCAGATATCTCCAGAACGGCAGGGAGCAGGCCCATGAAATTTTGGGACTTTTCATGGAATTGAATAGCGGATTTGGAGTCAAAATTTCGAGTTCTTAATCTGAACAGAGGCGGTTCCAGGGCACAGTTTTGGGTGGGTTCGGAGGCGACATTTGGCTATAATACGGAAATGCAATCTTCACGGTTTCTTCCTAACTGCATCAAGCATGAAGAAGTTACATCGGTTTACGGTGATTGCAACAAGTGCAAATTAGTTGATGTTAATGAAATATCATACAAATTGCATGGCAGAGGCGGTTTCAGGGGCTTGGAAAGAGGGGGGGAGGGGGGTTATAGGAAGTATTCAATGTTTGGCGGGACGCCAATAGAGCGATGTAAGTGACATCTATAGCTATCAAGATGTAAAAGATAGCTTCTGCTTCCATTATTTGCATAATTGATTACATATAAAGTTTGAGGGGTGTATTCAGGCACATGAAAAGGGGGGTGACTGGCATGGTGATGACGATATGCCAGCGACAACGGCGCAATAGATGTTTAGCTTATAATGATATATGCACATATGAGGCCAGAAAAGGGAATAAAGTCTTCTTTTTTTGCAGAGGCGCGCTCAGGAATGGAAGAAAGGGGGTCATATTATTGCAAGGAAACTAAGAGGCATGGACCTACAATGACATAACATACTGCAGTTTTCGAATGAAACTGCACCACAGGCTACTCTACGAACTATTATAAGATAATAGGCGAGTCCAGGTAGGGTAAAAGGGGGGTAAGCAATGTTAATTGAAGTTGTAGTGAAATAGTCACTGTTGACTAGTTAGTATCATAATATCGGATAATATACTTATCAAAAGGTCTTGCGCCGCCCCAGTTTGGATCCTGGATACGCCTATCATGAAGTACAACATGCAAAAAGGAACTATCTACGATCAGTAACATATTTGTAGTGCTGGGAGCAACTTGTCTGCGGTTAATATTTTTTTCCCAATTTGACCTCCCTTTTTCACTAACCTGGTACCACCTATGGCAAAAATATGATTTATAACTGTTTTGTCTAATGTCACAATCACATACCATTTCATTTATTAAAAAAAAACATAAAAAATGGTTTTATTACGCATTTACTTCACCCCATATTGAGTTACCTGCACACGCCTATGATTATTGTATGTTCAAACGTCACCATCATTTATCAATTTCCAATTCATTCTCTATCGATTCCTATTAGTTGTGTTAAAATCGGTCGATAAACCTGAAAGCTATGTTGGATACAAAATACCACTAAAATTTGTAGTTTTTGCCCCCCTGTTGCCCCTCTATCCAAAATGTAGATTTTTTGATTATTTAGAAATGTAGATAGTGTTGAGGGGAACCAAACACCGTTTCATTTTTGAAAATCGGACGGGTAGATCTCGAGATCTCCGGGGGGGGCGGATTCCGCCCCCCCCCCCTGTTACAAATAGGGGTAGCCAGGAGCCTGTTACAAATGGAGTTAAGCGATTGTTCCCAGCTCAGCCCCCCCCCCAAAAAAAAAGAAACGTTTTGGAGAAGCTACACCACTGAGTACTCCATACACTACCTATGAGGTGGCGGCCAAAGAGGTGGCCATAACAGTACTAGCCGAGCTGAACAAGTATCTTTTGTAGCTGCGGACTTATACACTGGTGCTGGCTCTTTGCAGCGATATTCTTACTGAAAATGGGTTAATACCATCGCAAGCAGGAGCCCACGGTCAAAAAGTCAAACCTAATGGGCCTGTAAGCGTATGTGTGACGTGTGCATCACTTCAATTCAAAGTCATTTTGGGAGGAAACTTTTTGTCAAGAGGCTATGTGTTGAAACATGCAATGCCACGACGACTGATGTTTTACTCATAAGTTACAATGTCCTTTGTCTTGATGCGACAAACTGTTTAGAAACCACTTGTGTCGGTAAGGGTCATGCGTCGTCCATAGTGATGGAGTCCCAAAGAACTAAACATACCTATACAAGATACAATATCCATGCAACTTATTAAATAAAAGGGAAATGCATGAATGTTATGTTGTAACCGTTTAAATATATCTAATTTACATTTCCGGAAGAACCAAAACCACTTGTAATATCGCCGGGACAAAATGAGTGATATTGGGATGGTTATAGAAGAGTGTCAAATATTTGGCAATTTTTTCACCCTAAATATTTGTTATTAAAAATGTATTGCTATATTTGAAATAAGCACAATCCTATCAACTAGGAAGAAGTGTGTCATGTCGAAAATATTATATTCGTGTCGTGAAACCACGGTTACGCAATGGGCGATTTTGGGGTATTTAAAGAAAAAGCTGAAATGTTTAACGTTTTTTGCGACCCCTAAATATCTTTCAATTTAAAAATAAATATATCACTGGAATCACCATAGTCGAAATAACAGGAAAACAGTATGCTACAAGTACGATGTTGAATTCGTTTCGTAATATCGCGGAGACAAGATGGGCGATTTTAGGGCATTTATTGCAAAACATATAATTTTCGGCGATTTTTTGCGACCCCCCAATTTTTTTTTTCAAAATTGTTGATACCATTGGACTCAGCGTAGTAGAAATAACGGAAAAAAGTGTGCCACCAAGAAAACTGAACATTCGTGTAAAAATTAACCGGCCTAGTGTGCCTAAGCCTGCAAAGTCAAACACCTACTTCAAAACACCTACTACGATTGTGTTGCTACCAAAACACGTTAACGAACCATTTGCTTAAAATTTGGTTTCCATAAAACACGTGGTCAAATTAATTGTGAGTTCGCTGATGCCATCAGAGATACCGCACAGTACCGAGTGACTGTTTGACTTCCGTCTATAATGAGTGAGCCTGTCAGAATGTGGCCACTGGAAACTGTGTCATGGTCATTAAGAAATATAATATCATTATTTTGGTATGAATATTATATGCCACTTAATGTGCTACATTAAAGGGACTTAAAAGGCTCTTTTATTTAGAAAAAAATAAAGGCCAATGTTTTTTAACAGTTGACTTCGCAGCAATAACCACACCAATGTCCCTCCTAAACAGCATCGTACAAAATTAGCACACATCCATCAAAACTTCCAAGTGACGCACGTACCTAAATGATATTCATTCAAGATACCAGTGCAGTGAACACATAAGGTGCGACTTAGAGCTCCAGGTGCGGAAATTACACTGCAAGGTAGATGTCAATACGTCAAGTGGACTGCTAGCGAACGTGGCGCAATAGTGCTCTGATCGCTCTGTATCTTCGCACGTATACAGTTTGTAGAGCTATTCAATAGTTGTTGGCGTAATTCTGCTGACTTACGTCCGTAGGTCGGCAGCAGAATAGCAGCCAGCGCGGCCACGGTAAAGGCCGGTCGGAGTGCCGGGCGACGGACTGGGGCGGCGGTAGCCGGCAGCATATCCATCGTCGGTGGCGGCGCTGTCACTGAACGACCCGCACTGGAGCGCCGCCGCAGGCCATCTGACTTGTTGCTTGCTTGTTGCGCAGGCCCTGACTCCACCACCCGATCACGCAATTCCTGGCGTCCAGCAGAATTTTGAAGTGAAATTTGTACGTGCCCGACATACCTGGACACGGTCCGCCCCGCCCTCTGACGTCACCTGACCTTGAGTGCGACCGCTGCCACCGGCCACAGGCCATTCCAGTCAGAGTCAAATAGCGAGTGCCGAAGCGACTCGAACCCGGGCTGCCACTACCGGGTGGGGTCAGAAGTCAAGCGCTCTCCCAACTGAGCTACAGGGGCGGACAAAATTATGGACCAACATATTACAAAATTATGAGAGAAATGTCTAGCCAATCTGGTATAAAAGTCT
Organism: Chirona hameri; assembly: GCA_036785665.1. NCBI lineage: Eukaryota > Metazoa > Arthropoda > Thecostraca > Balanomorpha > Balanidae > Chirona > Chirona hameri. Next base: position 44,007 of record JAXIVJ010006880.1, read on the forward strand.
TACTAGCCGTTTTCACGAAGGATTTTTGCGTTGAAAAGAAAAGAAAAGTTTCTGAGAAGTTTTGGTATAGAAGTCTTAGTTTGACGATCCATTCTTTAACTACACAACTTTTACATGCGATTTTTGTCTTGAAATGTTCCACATAATTTTGTAATATGTTGCTAAGAATATATTATGTTGAAAAAATTGCGGTTTGGTGGTAATTAATAAACATTGATATGTCAGTTGTGATGTCAGTTGTGATCTCCACCGACTGAAACTTGTCAAAACTTCAGAACGGTTCAGAAAATTATGTGTCTTGTGACGCTATTGGCCGCAATGGACTCACCCAATCCGGGCCAATCCGGCGGCCAGCCTGTGCGGCTTTGTCTATGTGCGCGCGGCACGCGGGTCGCAAGCGGAGGCGAATCGATGCTGGCCCATCACTTTGCATGCGCAGACAGACCTGTGCTCTATGACGCTGCCAAATTTAGCAACTAGTATGACGGTATGCTAAACTGAACGAATGGACTCTAGACGCATATGTTCTTTAAAAACGGACAATTTTGTATCATAAACCTGTTATGAGCTGAATACATGTTTCCGTAACAATGGAATAGTGATAATGTCGTCTAAATCAGTCATTGATATTGCAGGATTATTGCGCTGAAAAGTTTCTGAAAGATTCTGAAAGTTTTAAAAAACTACACAAATTTTACATGCGATTTTTGGCTAGAAATGTCCCTCATAATTGTGTAATATGTTGGTAAGAATAAAATATGTTGACAAAATTGCGGTTTGTTGGTAATAGGCAAGATAAGTATTGATAGAATCTTCCTGGAAGTTTCGGGAAGATTCAGGAAGTTTCAGAAAAATTCCATCAATACTTTCTTGCTTATTACCACCAAACCGCAATTTTGTCAACATATTTGATTCTTACCAACATATTACATAATTATGAGGGAAATTTCTAGCAAAAACGTATGTAAAAGTTGTGTAGTTTTTCAAAACTTTCAGAATCTTTCAGAAACTTTTCAGCGCAATAATCCTTCGTGGAAATGGCTACTATCTCTAATTCAAGAAAGACGTTGTAACCCCATTATTCAAGACAGCGTGTTTAGGCCATAAACAACACTCTAATTCAACAGCGAAGAAGGAACCCATTCAAGGGAACAGCTGCGTAAGGAAAACAAATGCTAATGAGGAGCGAGCGAAAGACCCGCCCATCATGAGCAGTGCTCAGGGGAGTTAAAAAGTGCGAACATACTATATATAGTTGGCGCTAAAATATTCCCCACAAGACCTTCTTCCGGGGCCGAAAATGCCCCAATTTACCAATCTGTTTTGCTCTGTGGTCATCAATTATGCAAAGAGTAATGCACAACTACACATACTTTTCAAATTAGCTGTCAAGTTTCTTTCTTTATTATTGCTAGTTGGGAACCCCAAATACCACCACCCTCAACCTTCGGCCGATATATTTGTATCGGATAGAAATCATTATCGCCAAAAACACGTGTCCTGAAATGTCTCTAAAGTTCTGGGCCGCGATCCTGCCGGGGGCCACTTCCATTGCTTTACCATAGGGGCCGCGAACCGCCGGCCAGAATTTTAACAGCGGCCCATCTTCCTTGGGAAATACCTCACGAAATTATCCTACCCCTTGCGAAATATGAGAGATTGTCTCCATTGTTTGAATTTGCGAACCTTGGAAATTGCTTTAATTTTGCTGGCAACGTCAGTCTCAAGGCCATATAAGAAGGTAGAGTCATCCGGCGATTTGACCGAATCCGACTCAGGGGTGGTGACGTCATCTGGACGGATAATCCCTTGCCCCTATACAAATCAATAATAACTCGCAATTTGTTAAAGACTGTATAGATAATTATACCTAACCAAGTTACAGACATCATGCCTTGAAAGAAAGACCGATTCAAGGTCTCCGACTTATCTAAATAGCATTTTGCTCCTAAGTCCCTCCTATTTTGACAGCGAAGTGGCAAAAAGATCTTCCTCCTTCGCTAATGTTAAAAAGCCGCGCAACCAAATGTCGGTGCGCCAAAATTTTCTGAATAGATGACGTCACACCTTAAGAAGAACCACGTATGTTTCGGTTTTCGGGCGATTTACACACGTGGTTCTTCCTTTGCAGGACATTATAGCTAATTGAGCCTATGGCGGCTGCAGAGATGACAACCACTTGGTCAGTCTTGCCCTGGGATGCGCTCTCGGCAGGGTATGCATATTATATTTACGGAGGGTATGTATCGCCTTGTGCTGTGGTAGATACAAAATAAATGTGATTAATAAGCCTATATCTCCAGCCCCACCAGCATTTAGTAGTTAAAATTAGGTAGGTAGGTACCTTCTTACTTACTGCCTCAGCCTGTCTCCAGCATTGAAAGCAGACAGTATATTTATATTTAACCCTCGCCCTACGGGTGCTTTTTTATCCTTCGCCCAACGGGGGGGGGGGCGGGGGGGGGGGGGGGCTGACAGGCCCCCCTGTTAACTTCCAAACTATGCAACTTAGAGCAATGCAGTAAGAACCAGCATGTTGCCTGTGAAGAGAGGAATCTAACAGTATGCGGTTTTTAGGTTTCAGGTCAACAGGTGACCTTCCAGGTCAAGCGAATGACCTCGGATTTACCACGTCCGGAACAGCGATTTTGCTCTTCAGAAAACCTCAAAATTAGAAATTGATCAATGTAAATAAAAGGCATGTTCCTAGACCAGTTCTGGTTCAGAAATACATAAAATATAATTATTAGTTCGTATCTTGTCAAAAAAGTCAAACAAAGTTATTTTTATAAAAATGACGTCATCAGTTTCTTACACTTAGGGAGCGAGCCATCACTTAGACAAAATGAAGATTTTGTTTTGAAATTTAATATGGGTATTGTCCATACTCAGTTCTCTCACATATATTCCGGTTTGTCTAACATCTTTGAAAATTTTGAATTGTGGGGATTCCCACCCCCCCCCAAAAAAAGTTTTTTATATTTATTTTAGGGGTCAAAAACCAACAAAAATGCAAATCCGAGATTGCCATTTTTAGATTGCCGAGATCGCCATTTTATGTCTCCCTGCTAACGCGAACCACCTTCACTGCCGTAAATGTATGCTGTTGCCGGTGTTGGCGTCTGCGAATTGTGTAATCGTGAGTGCTTTGATAAATCCTTCTTTGGTTCGAATTACTCGCATCTACAATTGTTCAGAAGAGAAGTGTGGCATGCTATCGGATGAGTTTCTTTTGTTGGTTGTTTGATTTGAAATTATAAAAATGGACTTGGCTTCCAACGCAGCTTACCCTGCAGCACTTAACACGTGCAGTGGAGAGGGGTATGCCACTAACACGCAGTGGAGGGGAGGGCACTTTAGTGCCCCCTAAGATCTCCGGTAGTATGAGAGCTAGAACGATCAAATTTACAGGGTGGGTAGGTGCTTGATGATCTACATTTGTCAAAATTGTCGTGACCTTCAGTCGATATATTCAAGGTCAAGCGAGGTCACAAAGGTCAAATCTGGCCAAATGTCAATTTTGGAGGTTGACCTCTGTGACGTCACAGGTCAAGATCAATGTGTTAACAAATATTTTCAGGGATGAACATTGACATTCTCTACCGAATGGCGTTTGAATCATCCCAATCCGACAGTAGGTTCCGAAGATATCGCTTTGCCGACCTCGATTATGGCAGCCATCTTGAAGAGAAAATCCATATAACTCAAAATTAAATAGACCGATTTTGATTATTCTTACGTCAAACGATCCGCTATTGATTTGGTATATGTCGCGTAAAAATACCGCCCTGCTCCGCTTTGTTTTGGGCTATTCACAAAAACATGTGAGGGGGGGGGGGGCACAAAAGTGCCCCCCCCCCCCTCCACTGCGCGTGTTAAAATGGCCAGGTTATGTACGGGCTCGTCCGTTGTCTGCAGCTAGGGTCGCTGCTAAACAGGCTGTATTGGCTGTACCAGGTCATAATGCGCTGTATGTGCGTATATGATGCAGTTGCATGTTGTCTTCAGTTATACATTAAGTAACACTGAGCCGGATACGGTGATTGAGGCGGATATGGGTGAGGGGTCGAACGGATGAATCTGGGTGAACATTGTGGCCATGTTAAGTGTGTTACCCTGCACTGTGAGCAAAAGTCACGATGTCGAGCCAGTAAATGACACTTGAGGCCGCGGTACTTATCCCTGGGGGCCGAATTTTCCAATACCAGGTTAGGTTGGCGCCAATGGAAGCGTGTTTACCACCCGTGGCAGTGCTGTTTGTATATGGTTGTATTACTGAATATGATTCACTCGCCGTTTAATTTTTGCACCCAACACTCATTTCAAAATACCGTGTCTATATTGGAGGCTGCGGGACGACAACAGCGAAGCGGTCTAAGATAATAGATAAGGTAAGTAAAATAATGACAAGATCAAATATAAAAAGTATGACGCAAAGACACACAACAGCGCACAGTTCCGATTAACTAAAGCAACACTGTATTTCTGCAGCCTTTGTGCCCTGGCCCGGCGTTCGAAATATAGATGCAAATTTCAGGACCACGGAGCCGGCGCTGGGCCCAAATTCAGGCTGGGCGTGTCTGAAGCTGTGTCTCGACTCAGGCTTGCCGGTCACATGCCGAGTTCAGCACAAGTTATCAATATAAAAAACTAAATAAATATCAATACATATTGGCAGAAGTCAGAACATACATGCTTAACACGCGCCCTGGAGGGGGGGGGCGAAATCCGCCCATCCCTCCGGTTTTTCAAGGATAGCGCAAAAACGGCGGCGCGCAGCGCCGCTGTTTTTTGTATACCTGTTTAGAAATGAACTTCCCGCATTATGTAAATTTCTTGGCCTCAGGTCATCTCAGGTCAGGTCACCAGACCAGGTCACGTGATGACCTCAACTCCAAAACGTTTGCAGTAGTACCATAGCCACAGTTTTACGCCGATCGGTTTCAATCTTGCAGGACTTCATAAGGTCATAGATACCAACAATTTGTTGATCTCGGATTTCTAATATCGGTGACCTAAGGTCAGGTCAATTTTGTGACCGCCAACACGGTTTTATCAATAACTATCGATATAATGCAGATAGAGAAGAGAAAACGGTACCAATATGTTTGTCTCGTCGAGACACGTCTCCCAATATGCAACATGACCAACTTGGGTCACCACTTGACCTTGACCTGAGGTCAGATTTCTCAGTTGACCTAACCCGATCACCACGAATATATGTTTCGAAGCGCCTTGACAAGACATACGCGATGGCGTAAACATTATTGCTTTATCTTTATTAGGTAAAAGGTTATTTGGGAAAAACAGTTTTGAAAACAAAATCACCTTTTTGACATTCGATGACCTCTGGAGCCTAAACTATTGACCTGAGCTCAAATCTGAGGTCACCCATGTCGATTGCATTTTGCAATGCCTTTCGATTGCTTTTTTTCCGTTTGCTGCTAACTATCATAAATCCCGAGATATTTCGGGGTGTTGGAACCGAAGTCTTGAAAACTTGAAAATCTGACCGTTGATGGTGACCGTTCTGGTGACCTCAATATTGACCTGAAAAAAAATTAACGAAATGCTTTCAAAAGAGCTTGTCTCGAGCTATCTAAAGTCGTTTCCCGCTTGTCGCTACGTTGCGTGGTTTTCGAGATCATAGGGGGGGGGGCGAAATCCGCCCCACCCCCTCCAGGGCGTGTAATTATCAGAGGCCCTCCAGGGCGCGTGTTAAAGATCATGATAAATTGAGAGAAAAAATATACTACAGTAAAACACCATCATAACAACTAACAATGTTACAGCTTACAAATTAAAAGTGATAACTAGTACAACCTAGTAAGGAGTGGAAACACCAGTGAAACTGAATAAATCAAACTACAGGATCAATTCATGATCAATTCATTAGCTCAGTAACTGCAGCAGTATGAGATACGAGTGCAGTCAAACAAACAAATATTTTTCGATACATATTTACTATTTTGTTCCACATGAGAAAGGACATATTCAAGTCATATCATTGGTACTTTTGGTAGTGAACAAATATTGTATGTTATGCAATTACAATTATAAGCTGGGAAGACTGCCAAACACAGCAAAAAAAAACATTTTGCAAATACAACTTAAGTAGCCTAGCCGCCGCTAAGACTTTATCCCAGCATGCAAACCTGTCTAGTTCCACTTCAACTTCTTATTACAATAGCTCCTTAATTTATATATGGCCTTGCATAAGTCCACGTGACACCCTCCCCAACAACACCTTCCAACCATACGTTCCAAACAAATGTGTTTTGATGCGTCACATTTGCGACGCATTCACCAGGCCTGAGCCGTAAAAGAATCACGTGTGTCAATTAAGCAGCAGATCGATATTCGCGAATGTCTGTCACTTTGACAGATATGCACAACTTCACACCTCAGAATCGCGACGCCTCAGAATTGCGTGAAGACAATTGTTCATGTTCGTATTCGAAAATAAGCTGTAATATCAAATCCTAACCCTTGGGGCCAGTTCAAGTTTAAATATATTTATAGAAGTTCACCGGCCGAAATACTCAATATATTTACATTTTCATTTTGGTGATTTTAAGTCATTTATGGTGATAAAGTTAGTCATTTCGGTGACGGGTTAATTGTGAGTGCCGTTTTGAGCTCAACGATTCGCAATTGTAAAATACTTCAGCCTACTGACATCCATATAATACCTAGACAGCCATCTTGTGCCGTGCGGCCGTTCCCACACTGTGTGGTGGCGCTACCACTAACTCACCAGCCCTGGGGGGCAAAACATCGCGGCGTCCCATAGGGACCAATGTATAAATGGCAAATGTGAACGGCGCCCTGACTGGGCTACGCTTGGAAAAAGTGGTGCAAAGTAGCATCATATTATTCGCTGGAGATTCTAGATTGCGCCAAAACAAAATATAAGGTTCCACCTGGTCATGGAATTTCTGGAGATCAGCTGAAATGATCGGTTACCATGACCTTATTTGGGATGTAACAACCACGTTATACCGTTCACTTTCCGTTGCAAATGCGATCAAAGCTTAGTATATGAAGTATATGAAGCTTAGATCGCATTTGCAACGGAAAGTGAACGGTATAATGTGGTTTTTACACCCCAAATAAGGCCATGGTAACCGATCATGTCAGCTGCTCTCCAGATATTACATGACCAGGTGCAAGCTTATAATTCGTTTGGACTCAACCTAGAATCTCCAACGAATAATATGATGCTACTTTGCACCACTTTTTCCAAAAGCGTTGCACCACTTTTTACAAAAGTTAGGGCGCCGTTCAGTTTTGCCATTTATACATTGGTTCCTATGGCACCCGCGATGTTTTTCCCCGCAAGACGGCTGACGCCACCACACAGTGTGGGAACGGTCCGTCCGGCGTATGCGGCGCGCGAGTTGGCTGTGTAGGTATTATATTGATGTCAGTGCTTCATCCGCCATTAGGCGCAGCAGTGAAGTTGTACGGCCTTGGCCTTGGCAGTGAAGTAGCTTTGTTTCTGTGCCTAAGGTCTGTATAAATCTGTGCCAAGGCCGCATAAGAGTGGCTCTGCGCGTATGGCTGGCTTGGATGTTAGTTATATATATGGATAGTGAGGAATCCGAGGATACTCTGTAATTTAAAACAGGTTGATTATTGTATTTTTGTCATTCGAGATATGATTGTCACTCCCAATGTTTATAGTACGTTTGTCATACTAAATGTCCAGGAAAAACAGATACAGACACAGACGCAGACGCAGACGCAGACGCAGACGCAGACGCAGACGCAGACGCGCACGCGCACGCGCACGCGCACGCACACGCACACGCACACGCACACGCACACGCACACGCACACGCACACGCACACGCACACGCACACGCACACGCACACGCATACGCACACGCACACGCACACGCACGCGCACGCGCACGCGCACGCGCACGCACACGCACACGCACACGCACACGCACACGCACACGCACACGCACACGCACACGCACACGCACACGCACACGCACACGCACACACACACACACACACACACACACACACACACACACACACACACACACACACACACACACACACACACACACACACACACACACACACACACACACACACACACACACACACACACACACACACACACACACACACACACACACACAGCAGGCAGCGAGACGGGCGGCAGATGTATCTTACAGCCGTCTGCTCCGCCCCCCCCCCCTCGCGACCCCCGTCCCGGCGAGTGACGCGGCAGCGTCACTCCCCCCGCGACCCCCAGCCGGAAGAGTGACGCGGCAGCGTCACTCCCCCCCCCCCCCCCGCGACCTCCGGCCGGGAGAGTGACGCGGCAGCGGGCGCGGGCGGGAGGGGGAGGGGTTCAAATTGCCAGAGTACTCAGGATGCTGAGTAGGATTACGGGCTGCATCGAAACGCTTATGTCGGCAACGATCGTCTTATCGGCCATAGACTGAAACCGTTAATGTATCGAGAAAAAAACGTTGTACTTGTATAATATAATGACGCTGAACGCAAAATTTGAGTTAAATTATGTCGACACGAAAGTAACGGACGTTGCAAAATATAAAAAATAAGGTAATCCTGTCTTTATCCTGGCGTAAAAAGAATCAGCAAACTTAATAGTATTAAATAATAAATGATGGTTTACAGACAATGGAAGACAGATCAAAATTAACTAAATGTCAAATGCCTTGAATCAAGTTGTGTCCTATGCTTAGTTTTATAAAAAAAAACTAAATCGGACCGGCTAATGGGCAGCGAACGCATTCATCATCATAATCATCATGTATTCATATGGCATCCGTATAAACACGGCTTTTCAGCACAAGTCATTTTACAAACACATATTGCAGTAATATACTTCAAAATGAAGAAATAAAATCCACAAGTATTGCGCTATTAAAAGGGATAAAACATTGAGTGACTCGCATCATCACATTAATTTACCCACTGCCAGCCACTTTCGCATCCGTGTGCGAAACCCCCTCACTATGCCGGCGTCTCGCACGTCACTCGGCGCCTCATTCCACCCGGCCGCGGCACGGAAGCTGAAAGAGCGTCCAGAGAACGCTGTACTCATTGGAACATTGCTATATAAATTGCAGGCCTTCTAGTCAAGTACATTAAACACGAGTCGAAATCGACAGGTATACGAAGATAAACGCCGTGGCGATTATAACAGTTGGCTGGAAAATGAGCAAATATATGATTTTTGAACATTCGTTGTCTAGTTGATTGTACAATATTTGTCGAGCGTAGCTGCGAAACAAATATCACGTATCTATTTTCTGCAGTTACAGTTTCTGTTATACCTCACGTTGGATTGCATTCCATTCCATTTCGCCTCTTTTCGGAACTCCACGATAAAACGCAGCATAAACTTTCCGACTCCGAGCAATAAAGGAGCACCAGAACAATCACCAATGCCTGCGATCTATAGTCACAAGGGCTGCAATACTCGGGGCAAAGGAACCGACGACACAGGAACTGAATTCGGGCCCGGCGCGTCTGGGACCAAGCCTGAGCTGCCCGGCCAGCAACAAGCTGAGCTTCATGGTGGTGACTCCGGCAAACTGTTAATTAAGTATACCAGTACGCGGTGCATGCAAGGGCGTAGGCAAGAAGGAGGGGGGGGGAAGGGGGTCATGCCCCCCCCCCCCCCCCCCTGGGGCCGAAGGTCCCAGTGTTTTTGATGGTGTCAGGCGCCCGCAAAACACCTTATGTCGCATAAAAGAACGCCCACGAACCGATAAAAAATCGTAACACGAATAAATAACAGCATCTGATTGTCTGTTAAAGGCATGTATATGTAAATACGTAGAAAGGGGCCCCAGCCAGTGTGGATAGGGCCCTCTACCAGCTTTTAAAGGGCCCTACATATCTGCAGAGGACCCCTGTCGGCATTTAGAGGGCCCCTTCCGGTTGTAGAGGGCCTTCTGCCGGCCTTTATAGGGCCCTGCCGATTTGGAGAGGGCCCTCTGCCGGTCTTTAGAGGGCCCTGCCGGCCTTTAGAGGGCCCTCCCGATCTGTAGATCACCTTGCCAATCTGCAGAGGGCTTCTACCGGTATTTAGAGGGTCCTGCCGACCTAAAGACGACCCTCTTCCAGTATTTAGGGGCCCTGTCGATCTGCAGAGTGTCCAAGCCAATCTGTAGAGTGAGGGTATAGGGCCCTCTGCCGGCCTTTAGAGGGCCCTGCCGATCTGTAGAGGACTCTCTGCTGGCCTTTAGAGGGTCCTGTGGTGGTAGAAGTGGCCTGCCAGTTGAGCGCCGGTGAGGCTCTAGAAGGAAGACCAGTGAAAGTTCTCATTGTTTTTTCAGTGTATGCTAGTAACGTCTGAGAGGAGTACAAGGCTTTGGTAATGTAGGCTTTGACTTTGACTCGAACTCGGGCTGCCAATACCAGGAAAGGTCAGAAGCCCATCGCTCTCCCACTGAGCTACAGGGGCGGACAAATCGCTCGTTTCCGCGCTATCGAAGCCTTTTTAATGTTAGTGTCATAATTCCTACCCCAGAATCCAGATCACTGCACAATAATTTAGATGGGGCGGAATTAATGCATTGTACTGCAATAGACGTTGCTGTGAGGATAAATAAAGCTTCGATATTCCGAGAACTCCTATATATTACGGCTTATCACACATATTACACTATATATATATATATATATATATATATATATATATATATATATATATATATATATATATATATATATATATATATATATATATATATATATATATATATATATATATATATATATATATATATATATATATATATATATATATATATATATATATATATATATATATATATATATATATATATATATATATATATATATATATATATATATATATATATATATATATATATATATATATATATATATATATATATATATATATATATATATATATATATATATATATATATATATATATATATATATATATATATATATATATATATATATATATATATATATATATATATATATATATATATATATATATATATATATATATATATATATATATATATATATATATATATATATATATATGACTATTCCATTTACGATTTTCATCTACAAGAACTCCTAAGTATTTAATGCATGGGTTTCTCGTGATTGGTGTATCATTTAATACTATGTCAAGCTCTTTTCACGTCACTGATCTTGAATAGATTTGGTAATTTGTCTTTGATGCATTTAGTGATAATATATTTACATGGGATAACTCGTTATTTTTGGAATTAAGTCATTATTATTTATTTGCAGCTCTTCAACATTTCTAGCTTGAATATAAATTGCCGTATAACATCAGCAAATTAGTAAAAGGTACCTATTTCTGTTTTACTGCTGATGTCATTAATATAGAGAATAAATAAAAGAGGACCTAAAATTGAACCCTGTGGGACGTCAATTTTCATCATTTGTTTCTTAGATGCAACCTCATCTATTATTGATATGTTATGCCTCTTATTAATATATGACTCTATCGTGTTGTAGAAACCCCTCGTATCACAATGGGGTGTATTTTTTTTCAAGAGAATTGTTAAGAAAACTGTATCCAAAGCTTTCTGTAAATCAAGGTGGAGCATGTTATTTCGTTATTTTGTAGATTTTTTGTAAACTTCATCGTACATTTGAGCAATCGGCAGGTACGCACTGTTTTGTTTCCTGAATCCGAATTGAAGAAGACTCAGGATAATATTTGCATTAACCCGCGCCCCGCTGGAGGTGGCAGAATCTGCCCCCACTCCCTCCCGGGTGTTCTAAATAACTTGCAAACAATGATAGATATCGACGTCAATCCTTCAATACATTATGCTGCATCAATTTTACGTCTTATCCAACACTGCAATGCAAAATGGTGGATAACTTTGGGAGATCAAAGGCCGAGGCTCTCGACCGACACGTGTATTTCCTAATACAGACGAGTCGCGACTGACTCCACACAAAACTGCGGGGACCGGCTTCGTACCGTCGCCAACAAAGCCGGCTCTCCATTGGCTGTCGCCAGCCCACCAGCCGCTACCGATTGGTCAGCTGACCATCACGCCACCTACTGACCCCAGGACAGGTCACCGACAGATGGCGCGAGACGGGGCATCAGCCGGGTTACATTGCGTCGGTATATACCGAATTGAAAAAACTCTCTTCTGGAAAATTCCAAACATGACAGGCAGCCATGATCTCGGACATCTACCCTTATCTAAATTATAACATACACCCATATTATCCGAAAAAATAGTAAACGGTTCGCCGTCAGACATAAGCGCTACTGCCACCAGAGCAGCGGCGTACTCAGCTACATAAATAGGCACAACACTTGGCAAATTAATAGATAATGGGACACAGCCCGGCCGCACAATGCCAATGCATGTCGGTGTAGCGTCTACAAAAATATTGCGCTCATGCAAATCCGACCAGGCGATCCTGTCAGCATATCGCCACTCCGTTGCTCCAGACACATACGGCATTGCAGCCTCGCACGCGCATCGATCGCCATCCCGAACCGCCGTCACAACTTCCAGTGGTAGTTTCATAAATGGACGGACAAAATTTACAAAACCGGCAAGCCGCTGCCGCCACGCCAGCGGCCAGGCAGGCGAACACCGCGACAAAGCACTCCGCAGAGGCACAATTACGTCAGATTTAACACGTGCCGAACACTTAATCAAATCAATACATACGCCCAAAAATGTAACAGCGCTAGCGGGAATAAGATTAGATTTTTCCAAATTAATACACAGACCAACTTCTGTTAAAAATTTGCACACACCGTCCAACGATGTAGGATCACGCGCGAGAAACAGAAAATCGTCTATATATGCAATACCTATCACCCCAGGAAATCGCTCCTCCACCAGCTTCACAGTAACATACGAGAACAGTTGCATCTCTGCTGGCGCCACCTTAAGCCCCATGGGCAGCCTAGTAAATACATAAGTTTTCCCCTCATAACTAACCTCCAAATGTTTCTGCGTTGAAGGCGCTAACGGTTTGTGAAAAAATCCGTCACGAAGGTCTATTTTAATAGCATATTTAAAGCCTTTAAATGCTAATTCTAACGCACGCTCAGCTGACGGCAACACACACGGACGGTCAGGCAAAAAGGGCGTCAGTTCTGACATGTCGTATACCAGCCGAGCCACCGTCTCAGACTTTGCCACCGGAAACAGTCTGTAGCACGCCGTCGGCCTGCCGAGCCGCAAGACACCCGCCGCCACACAGTCCTCGACAGCGGTACTCATCAGTCTCGAACGTGGCGTGACGCGCCACACAGGCGGCACCATCACCGGCACCCGCACCTTCAGTCCGCGCGCCAGCACACTGCGCACCCGATGATGCGCCGCGTAGTAGTCCGGGTTCACCCGGACCGCCACCGGTGGCCGAACTCGCGCAGCGGCCCCTACACGCTGACGATTATCTCCGATGAGACTCAGCAGCGAACAGGCCGCCGCCACGGATGGAGATGACGACGCCGACCGAACCCCACCGCCGACCGAGTCCACCAGAAGTTGCGCCAGCTCCTCCGAGATGGCACCACCATCGACGTCTCCCGAGAGATAGGGCGTCGGCCGAAACGCGCCAGCGCCTGCCGCCGAGTCCCCATCACGGCAGCGCCCAAACGATGCGACTCCGCCCGCGCCGCACACCAGGGGTGTGGCGCCGAGCAGAGCCGGGGCGGCAGACAGCAGCACCGCCCGGGGCGGGCAGGGCGCGCAGTCACGGCCCGGCACTGGAGCCGGGTCGCCTCCCCCGGCAGAGGAGAGCGCCGCGGGAGAAACGGTCGGCGAGGGGCCGGAGCGGGGCGCCGAGACCGTAGCCCTTCCCGCCGACCGAAGTGCCGCTCTAATCCTGACGTCTCGTCTGGGCCGACGGCGCCGCGCGCCGCGGCGGCCGCAGCCCAGACGGCCGCGAGGGTCGGGCGCGGTGGCCGAAGTCAGCCACCGGCACGTGCTGGGCGGGCGGCACCGCTGGGCCGGCGGCGGCCGGGGTGAGAAAAATTCCCAGTCGGTCCATGTCGCTGGTGCGTGAGTCGTCGATGGCCGCCGCCCACCCGTGATGCGCGACGATTAACATCAGGCGGACGCGGGACCAGTACCAGGCGTGGTGGTCACCGGGCGGTCCGCCGCTGTCACCGATGATCAGCAGTGCTCTCACCTCTTCCTTCTCGCGGGTGCCGAACCGCACAGATGACCCGTTCTGCATCCGCAGCTCCTCCAGCCAGAGGCGCCGCTGAGCTAAGCTGGGCCCCGTCGCCGTCACCTCGACCCCGAACACCGGCTTCCTCTCCCCCGGCTCCGGCACAGGCTCAGTCGTCGCTGCCGCTGGTGCCGCTCCGATCAGTCCGGCACTGGTGAGTCGGGTGATGACGGCCTCTACCACGGCTTCCACGTCCAGCGTCGAGCTCCGAGAACGGGTACGAGTCGGTGAGCGTGACATCGTCACCGCCGGTAGTCCGCTGTCGTGCCGGAGTCCGGAGGCCGTCACACCAGTCGCGCGTTGTTGTCGGCCGAAGCTCTCGACCGACACGTGTATTTCCTAATACAGACGAGTCGCGACTCGTTTTAATCACGTCATATATTTTTTGGTGGAAAAACAATACATACTTGAAAAATCACAAAAATTCGAGTTTTGACGAAAATTGAAGAAAAAAAATGGTGAAAAAAGGAAATGACAAAATATTAAAAATGACTATCTCGGATTTTCGAAATGTTGTGTTTTTCACTCTCAAAAATGAAAAAATAAACTTGTTTTCGTTGTCGAAAACTTATTTGTCGTTGTTTTACAACATACAACGTACTGTACTGTTTTAACCCTCGCCCTCAGGGGGGGGGGGCTGACAGCCCCCCCTGAGGTTTTTCTTGAATAACTTTTTATAAATAAGGTGCATCTTCCTGAAATTTGTGTTGGCTGTTTTGTTTTAAATTGGTTGAGTAGTTTGGGAAATCATCATGTTTTGATGACGTCATGTTGGTGGAAAAACGTTAAATATTTGACAAATGGTAGAAAACCGAATTTTAAAGGAAACTGCATACGCAATTTACCAAAGATATAAAATGGCATTCTCTTTAAAATGGCAATCTCGGATTTGCAAAATTTTGGGTTTTTGACCCCTAAAATAAAAGAAATACTTGTTTAATCCCCACAAAATCAAAATTGTCAAAGATGTTAAAAAACGGAATGTATGTGAGAACTGAGCATGGATAATACCCATACCAAATTGCAAAGCAATATCTTCATTTTTGACTGAGTGATGGCTACCTAAGTGTAAGAAACTGATGACGTCATTTTTTTAATAACTTTTTTGACTTTTTTGGACAAGATACGAACAAATAATTACCTTTTCTGTATTTCTGAGCCCAAAATGGTCTAGGAACATGCTTTTTATTTACATTTATAACATTATAATTTTGAGCTTTTCTGAAGAGCAAAATCGCTGTTTTGGACGTGGTAAATCCGAGGTCGTTCACTTGACCTGGAAGGTCACCCGTTGATCTGAAACCCAAAAATAAATAAAAAATAAAACTGTGAGATTCCTCTCATGACAGGCAAAATGCTGGTTCTTACCGCATTTCTCTAAGCTGCTTGGTTTGGAAGTTAACAGGGGGACTGTCAGCCCCCCGTAGGGCGAAGGTGAAAAAAGCTCCCGTAGAGCGAGGGTTAATGATGTGGGCCCCCCTTGGCTACTAAGGCCCCTCTGATCTCATTTCCCCCCCCCCCCCTGGGCGAAAACTTTACTACGCCCCTGGGTGCATGTGCCTTGCTTCATTACGCTAATTTCAGGCTGAAGCGTGCTTCAGTGGTGGATCCAAGCTTTCTAAGACAGCATCTGGCCTGAGGGCGGCATATTTCCTCGGTGACAGGGGCGCGGCATGGTTTAGAGGGGCGCCAATCCAATATGTAAATTCAACGAGTCAAATATGCCTCTTCCTTAACCTGCGCCCCAAGGGGGGAGGGGGCAGATTCTGCCCCTCCCGGATTTTCTCAATATCTTGAAAACTATGATAGATATTGACGTGAAACGTTTCGTACCTTATGTTGCATCCATTTTAGGTCTTCTCTCAGCATGTCAGTTAGGCAAACTACAGAGTCGATCAAAAATAGATCAATACATTTTCATATTTTTTGATGCCCGTATTTGGGCGTACATGCAGTATCAAACTGTGAGGCCTATGTCATTAGGCAATTCGGAGCAACATATGCATACTCGGAGGTTAAAAGTGTTGGAGAACATGTTGTCCATCAATATATCGGAATAATACATGTGACCAGATTCGGCAATTGCCCTTATTCCACTGTAAATGACGATCTAAATATTGATTCCGCGACGCAACGACCACAGTGCGAATATTTTTTTTAGATCGGTCGTCAGCCGGCTAATCCAATTTTAGATCGTGAAGTCAGGCGGCGAATCAAAATGTAGATCGCTGAGGCTGCTGCGAGTGCCGAAATTGAGATCGCCGACCCTTACTTTGGCCATATCTGCCAAAGTAGGGATCTGATCATACATGTACAAGCAAATGTGATGGCGTGATTCGTGCAGGTTCAACCGAAAACAAATCCAGGGGTGATGGGTATTTTTGAAGGGGTGATTTGGTGTTTGCAGGTGTGAATGTCAGGAAAACAATCAATTTTGAGATCGCATCTCCTTATAAGGGCATTCTCCGCTCATTTTGATGACATCACGACCTAATTTTTGATCGATTAATTTTTAGATCGCCTCCCCGTAGTTTGCCCAACTGATGCCATTCAAATTAGTGAAGTAGTTTGGGGGATAATGACGTTTTAGTGACATGCCATTTTTGGTGGAAAACGACAAATGTTTGAAAAACCATAGAAAATAGAGTATTAAAGCAAATTTAAAAAAGTAAAATGAAAAAAAATGCATTTTCTTCAAAATGGCTATCTCGAATTTGCATTTTTGTTAGTTTTTTACCACTCCTCCCTCCCTCTCCCCCAACAAAAAAAAAACGCATTTGTTTAGGAAAAATCCCCAAAAATCTAAATTTTCAAAGATATTTATAAAAAAGGAATTTATATTGGATAACCAAGTATGAACGATACCCACACCTAATTTCAAAGTCAAATCTTTATTTTTGACTGACTTATGGCTCCCCAGTATGATTAACTCATGACGTAATTTTCTGAAATTGCATTATATGGCTTTTAATTACCAGATACATGCAAATAAATGTCAACTCTGTATGTATTAAACAAAACTGGTCTAGAAACATGACCTTTTTATTTATATTAATCAATTTCAAATTTTGATCTTATGCAACCTGACCTTGACATGAACTTCGCCCAAGGGCCATTATATGGGGTCAGAGTGTTAAAGTGGATACTACTATAAAATTATACGTGTAAATAACCCATAAAACATGTGTCGCATGACTTCTTAGACCTTTTGCCAATAGTTATATTTTCTGACCTGCCCTTGACGGCTTAACCTTTGCTTACAATCTAAATTTTCCTTATTCGGAAGATGTATTATGCCTCTAAGAGAACTTTGTGCCATAATAGTCGCAATGGACCTCGCAATGGCCAAAATGGACCTGATTTGTTTAAAGCCGGAGGTTCGTTTTGACGTTTGTCCTCAGGACCGAATCGTGTAAAAATCGGTGACCGACGCTGAAAATGTTTCTGTGGAGCTATGGACATCATGGAGATTGGACATTCATCCCAGCTATTTTTAGGCGCCCAGAGTGTGAAAGTTACAATACGTCAACACCTTCAACGCCTCGCCAGGCATATTTAAAAAAAGTGTCACGGTTATTTCATGGGGGTGCAGGCCTCTTCGTAGGCGCTATCCAGGGCGCCATCGGAAGTGGGGGAGGGGGGCAAAAGCGTGTTATTGGTTTCGAAGGTCACGGATACCCAATCGCCATCGGCGGGAAGCTGAAGGCTTCAGGGTGCCATCATTCTGAGGGCGCCGGGACACCGCATCGCTTTCGGGCCGACAAGGTGCCATTCGGGGCGGTATAATACCTTCCGAGGGTAGCGCAAGATGCCTTCCGAGGGCGGCAAGATGTCTTCCGAACTCTGAAGGCGGCATAATGCACTCTAAGGGCGGCAAAATGTCTTCCGAGGGCGGCAAAATGTTTTCCGAGGGTGTCATGATGCTTTCCGAGGGCGGCATAATGCGCTCTGAGGGAGGCAAGATGCCTTCCGAGGGCGGCAATATGTCTCCGAAGGCGGCATGATGCCTTCACAGAGCAGCATAATGCGCTCTGAGGCAGCAGGATGCCTTCCGAGGGCGGCATATTGCACTCTGAGGGCGGCATAATGTGTTATGAGGGCGGTAAGATGCCTTCCGAGGGCCACAATACATCTGCCGAGGTCGACATAATGCCCCGGTCGAAATTTCCTCGTCTGGAAAAAAAAGGAAAAAATCCTGCCCCAAATGGGGCAGCTTGCTGTCCCAACACCTCAGACATCGGCTGTGACGTCCAGAGTCCATGTCATCATCAATCGGTAAGGGATACTCAATATTTTACCTTAATTTACCCACCATACATTACCTTCCCTATCTTCGAGGTGTGCAAACAGTTATGAGCCACTTTGTTTCATGTAATGTCTGAATTAACTGTTGTTGTACAACTTCCAAAGCATTATATTAAAATGAAAGCAAGCATCAGTAACAACTAATTACTTCCTTCACATAAGGTCTGAAGCTGTCACTGGTTTTGACGATCAGGTCTTCTTACAAACAGTCCCTCCACACCTGCATGATCTGCTTCAGTGACTGTGATGTGGTGCTTCATTGACTCAAAGTTGGGGTGGGAGGTATACTGTGCCCACTGCTGCAAACATGTCACAGAGTGTAGTCCAGCTGGTTTTTGAATTTGGACATACTTCATTATAAATGTGCTGTTACATAAGCAACAATACTGAATGGCTCATTGTGCAAGGCATGTATTGATCTGATATTAGCATGTAATGCCTGATGCCTTTCTTTGTGTGGTGCATTGATGGCTGTTTTTTGCAGGCATTATTGTACTTGATTTATTTGCTGTTAACCTGCCTTACACATACTCACCATGTCACTACAGCCACATTTCCAAAGTTAAGCTTCCTTCATTGCTAAACCCTCCATCGGTATCATGTTTTCAGTAGCATGTATCGGGTATCATGTTTTCAGTGTGATGAAACTGTTGCTGAAACCCATCCTCTTCTTATCAGCCTTCCGGAGACCCCCATCCCGATCCTGGTGCATGACGCCAACCCGGACCTGGGGATGACCTGGCGCCTTCCGCCGACCTGGCGCCTTCCGCCGACCCGGCGCCTTCATCCGTCCTGGTGGCCGTCGCCGACCCGTCGCCTTCCGCCGACCTGGGGGCCGTCGCCGACCCGGCGCCTTCCACCGTCCTGGGGGCCGTCGCCGACCCGGCGCCTGACACCGCCATGACGCCTGCCGCCGACCCGGCGTCTGACTGTACTTCGGTTCGATCTCGCTGGTGAGTGGAGCAAATCAAGGTTGAGGGACAGTCTCACAGCTTACAAATGTTTTAACATGTGTTATGTTTGTCTATGATGCTTCAGTTGTTTGAATTCAGTTGAATTCAGAATACATTTGTGAGATTTAAACTTTAGAAGCACTTCATACTACCATATCTCGATCAAGATAGTTCAGAAAACAGAATGGGGTTGGGGACAATTTTGTAAGGTACCAATATTTTGGGTTAATAAAAACAAGGCTAATTTTTAATAATGTAAATTTAAACAAAAATTCATACAAAATCGGAATGAACTCAGAAATGAATAAAAACTAAAACAATTAAGCTCATGGACATGATCCTTGTAGTTGTGACGTCACGACCATAGTGAAAATAAAAAGTGCCGTCACAAATCACTATGGTCGTGACGTCGCAAACAAAATCAAGAATGTTAATAACTAAAATACGAGAAGTTAGGAGGTAGTTTTTGGACAGAAGGCAGTCTTAGATGTGTGTGAGAAG
>JAXIVJ010006881.1:0-37500 GCA_036785665.1 Chirona hameri
TATCGCTCCTTTCATGAACCCTTTTTGTTCATGTCCTATTAGCTTATCAATGACCATTCGCATTCGATAGCCATTATTCTGCATACTATCTTAAATGTGGTATTCAAAACGAGATTGGCCGCCAGTTTTTGATTAGCTCTTTCGGTTATGTTACCTTTCGATTAATGTAATAGTTCCTTGTCTTTGAGACCTCGAGAGAAAGCTCCTTAGCGCAGCCACTATTCAAAGAGCGAATCAGAAAGCCACCCAGCTGTTCCAAAGAACTTTGAAAAAATTAACTGTGAAACCGTCCGGCCCTGGTGATTTGTCATTTCGCAATTCCGACAGTGCGAGACTAGCATCCTTGAGTGTTACGGAACCTTCTAGCAAGCAGGATTCTTCAGAGGTTAATTTTGGGAAATTAATACCGATCAGTCTCTCTGATAATTGAGCACATTCTCTAATGTCCGTGATTTATACAAATTGCAAAAATACCCTTCTATATATTCTAACACTTTGTCCTTCTCACTAACCAATTCGCCCTCAAGCAATATATTTGCAGCGCCCTGTCGTTTTTCCAAGCCACAGAAAATACTTCGCAGGGAGACTCTCCCTCTTGTACCCAACGGGCACACCGCTCTCTAGGCGGCGCCCGCTAGTTTTGCCTTTCGGTAATTCGGAGAGTTCCTGTTGTAGGCTATGCTAGGCCGTTGACGATAAATTTATCCTTCCCAAATAGTCCTTCCACGATTTGCATTTGCCAGAGCAAAGCCTTCTCGAGCCTAATTCTATCCCGCTTTTTCCTCGCCCCATATGCGATAGTCATACCCCTAATTGTACATAACTTTACTTCAAAGAAAAGTTGTTCATCAATGGTCAGTTCGATATCACTGCTCTCTTCCACCTCTGTACTCGCATAAACTGGAACGGCGTATTGCTTTTTCACATCATCGATTTCCATATTCACCAAGTAAATGTACGTAGAGGTCCTTACAGGAAAGAGTTCACCTTCGGAAAATTTTCAGAACACGATTTTATTATATTGTTTAATACAGTTTCTTTTTTTCTTTTCAAAAATGGTCCTACATCGCGCCAATTCAGGACAGAGGTCGTAAATTATTAATGTTATGGTGTGCGTTATTGGTCTGCGCATGCTCAGACCAGTGCAGGCACTCTCAGACGGTACGGTATATCATATATTGCACCAACTTCCAAGCCCAGTATCAGACGTGTTAAATTATATTAGATTCTCAACTTAGCATACTGCGCCAGAGTGAGTGGGACGCCGCTCCACATTTTTCATCTTCATCCAATCAAGCCAAAAGTCCAACATTTTATATCTAGCCACCAGAATTGTAGAGAGAAGGAGGTAATATTGGCGCGCCTCCGTCTCGGTCATACAAAAAATTACTCATTATTATATTATGGAGAATCTCCCGCCTACAAATTGCCAACATTGCCCAGGTTATCCGCGATACACAATCAAGCACTTACTTCTCACTTGCCCAGTACACAACGATAAACGACAGCACATATTAATTACACACAACAAATAGCATCACATTAAATCTCCAAACACTGTTAGGTGATAGTTATCCCGAACTGACAGGTCTTCTCTTAGATTATCTCTACCAACACGCTTAGCTAATCAAATATAACAGGGGTCTTTTTGGCCTTGCGCATTTTTGGCCCCATCCGCGCCAGGTTTTTTTTCCCCTTTGCCTTAGACGCTGGGTTTTTATTATTCAGGACTTTTCGGCCCAGCTAAATACACCCCACAACCAGGTCTCGCCGAGGCGCCGGAGCCTGGAGACTGGCAATCAGTCTCCCGTTGTTGCAATGACGGCATCGCCACGGCTCCATCAACACTGACACTGTACAGGTGTATTGTAATAAAAATGTGTATGCATGTGTGTCTCGTGTGTTGACTTATTTTTACCTTGAACAGAATACTTAACGTAATGCTAGATACTATATAGACCTTAAACGAAATACTTAACGTAATGTTAGATATATGATATTACTTTGAACAAATAATTTTTCCGGGTACAATAAAACCGGTTAACGTAACTAGTAACGTAAAATAGCTGCCCTAGTCCCTAGTTTGCTCCGGGTCACATAAACCGGTTAACGTAGTTTTTGCCTGGCAAATTCGCCAGAGGTCATTGCCCCCCCCCCGGAATATGGCTATTAGGCCGGTCCGGGAAAAAAAAAAAAAAAACGCATTCTTCGCCAAAAAGTAAAATATCTTCGGCTGGAGAGTCTTTTCAGCCAAGAAAAGTTGCAGATAAGGATTTCTCAACACGGGCTACAAACTGCTATTTCAGTTCAAAATCCCATGTTGAAGGTGAACTATTCCTTTAAGGAAATAGTTCTACCTTCGATTTTTTTTTCCAGAACACGATTTTATTATATTTTTGAATACAGTTTCTTTTTTTATTTTCAAAAATGGTCCTACATCGCGCCAATTCAGGACAGAAGGTGTAAATCATTAATGTTATGGTGTGCGTTATTGGTCTGCGCATGCTCCATGGCAGTGCTGGCACTTTCAGACGGTACGGTATATCATATATGCGGCCGAATTCCTTCGCCAAAAAGCCAAATATCTTCGGCCTAAGAGTCTTTTTCAGTCAAGGAAACTTGCAGATAGGGGTTTCCCAACAGGGGCTACAAAACAGCTATCTCAGTTTAAAACTAAATGTTGAAGGTGAACTATTTCCTTTAAAGGGAATAGGTCACCTTGAAAGTGTCTCGAAGTTCAACCATACGGTGCATCTTTGAGCTCAAAACTACGAATATGACTTTGGTTTGGACAACTGATGTATATATGTGGAGAAAGAAGTAAGTTCTCTTTCTATTTCACGAGAAATCGTACGATAGCAGCAGGCGTTACGGCTCCCCCCGCTCCGCCTGACGCAAGTACAGTCTTTGACAAGAGGCCGCCGCGCCGCCCGGGCGGCTGAGCGGATATCAACGAGCGTCGTGACCAGAGACTACGTGCCCAGAGAGTGTACCTGCCTCCGGCGGCGAGCCGGCGGCGGCGAGCGGCGAGCGAAAGGAACTGATCGTGGCCGGAACAGCGGAATTGAAACCGGGCCCACTAGTCCTGTGTTGAAATTACTTAACGTAGGTAGGTAACTCTTTCACCATAACCCATTTTTAGATCTGCCATACAAATCTGCTAGCTCAGTCCAAAACTCCATGTTAAATGTGAGTATCAATGAGTATGTGAGTAACAATTAAACAAACGATCGAAAAATTAGCGTTTCTCATAAAGTTTAGGATATCATGGCATTTTCTCTCGATTCCTAATACCTCTAACATTCAAACAGCCAATGGAATAGTGCATGATTTTGCAGTTAAAGGAAATAGTTCACCTTCAACATTAGTTTTAAACTGAGATAGCAGTTTTGTAGCCCGTGTTGGGAAACCCCTATCTGCAGGTTTTATTGACTGAAAAGACTCTCCAGCCGAATATATTTGAGTTTTTGGCGAAGGAATGCGGTGCTGGCGAAAGAATGGTGTACTGGTTCTAGCCCGGGCAGAGGCTATACTATCAGCCAATCAGCTTGCAGCTGGTGCTAGCAAGCGAACTGCCGGCCGCCGGTTGGCACATCTCCAATGCGAGTCTATCTTTACGCGACTACTTTCGAATCTGATTGGCTGAACCATGTTTTACATTCGTGTGACGTCAGGACTCTGACTCAGAGAGTATGCATATAGTTTTGATAAACAATACAAATTTACGGCCTTCTGTCCTGAATCGTCGCGATATAAGGCCATTTTTGACAATATAAAAAGAAATTGTATTAAAAATATAATCAAATCGTGTTGGGTACAATTTTTCCAAGGTGAACTATTTCCTTTAAAGGAAATAGTTCACCTTCGGAAATTTTTCAGAACACGATTTTATTATATTTGTTTAATACAGTTTCTTTTTTTCTGTTTAAAAATGGTCCTACATCGCGCCAATTCAGGACAGAAGGTTGTAAATTATTGATTTTATGGTGTGCGTTATTGGTCTGCGCATGCTCCATGGCAGTGCTGGCACTTTCAGACGGTACGGTACATCATATATGCGCCGTATTCCTTCGCCAAAAAGTCAAATATCTTCGGCTGGAGAGTCTTTTCAGCCAAGAAAAGTTCCAGATAAGGATTTCTCAACACGGGCTACAAAACTGCTATTTCAGTTCAAAACCCATGTTGAAGGTGAACTATTTCCTTTAAGTGGAATAAGCTTGGTGGACAATCATCAAATGACACGCGACAGCTCGTACACTCACAGCACGCGGCCGCTGCAGGGGACTCGAGACATGACCGGACAAATAGCATTCTTATTGCGAGCAAACTGATGCCGATGGGCATAGAAGACGACTCAGAAAACAGAGCACACGTGCACGAACCGGAAAGCACAATCCACGGTCCAAACTGTCTAGCCTCGCAGCACTTCAGGGATTTGTTGCACGTTCGAGACTCGCATCTTTCTACCGTGCATGACAGATCTACAGAACACTGCTCCGTTTTTACTGAACACAGAATGCACTCTCATAGCTCGCTTTTCTTGTAAAAGTTTTTGAAAAATATCGAACCGCATTTTGGACAGATTTTCGTTAATAAACAGTCGATCCTCAGGGCGAGAGTCTTTCAGCGAGAACCGACTGTCGTACAGCTGGTAACGGGGAGTCAGTGGGCCCGTGCGAAAGAACTTACATAGGATCGTCTTGCCCCGGGAGATGCGAATGCAGGAGGCGATGTTCTCTCGCCTCAGTTCGACCGACGGCAGAAGACGCCTCAGGAGATCCAGCGTTACGCCAATGACGTCCTCCGGCGGGCCGCGATGGTCCGCGTCGTCGGGCGGCGGCGGGACCGCAGTGCCGGCGAAGATCAGCTCGCTACACTTCTGGTCCGCCTCCACCTGATCCAGCGCCGCCCCCAGCTCCGCCGTCCGGTCCTCACGCTGACGCAGCCTGTTCTCCAGCTCGTCAATGAAGACGCCCTGAGCCTCCACGTGCTCCTTGAGCTCCAGCACTCGGCTCCTCTACTCAGCCAGCTCGAAACGGAGAGCTTCTGTGACGAGAGAGATCTCCTCACGGATGAAGTCCCGCAGGGACTCTCGCTCCTCTCGCAGCAGCTCCTTCGTCACCTCCACCGTGATGAGAGAGCCCGGCTGGTGTCGCTCGTCCTTGTTCCGGGAGAAATCCTCACAGGACACAGACGAGAGTGCATGCCCCTCGGAAGTCCTGGCTCGCTTGCCAGGACTGTGAAACCGATTGGGCTGTCCGGAATCCAATCTTCGAACGAAGTTCGTAACTCGGCTCTGCCTGGTCACCCATCGAGGTCAATCTATCAAAATCAATCAAAATCGACCTTATGTACCTTTTTACGGACAGACAGTGCTTTGCACGTTTTTTTAATGGCACCATTCGAAAGAGCACCTCAAAATAAAGGTGGCGTTTTCCTCGGAATTTCGATTTAGGTCACCCAAGGTCACCCATCAAGGTCAAGCTATCAAAATCAATCAAAATCGACCTTATGTACCATTTTACGGATACACGGTGCACCGTACGGCCTCACAATGACCACCATTCGAAAGAGCGACTCAAAATGAAGGTGGGGTTTTCCTCGGAATTTCGATTTACGTCCCCCAAGGTTATCCATCAAGGTTAAACTAACAAAATCAATCCAAATCGACCTTATGTACCTTTTTACGGACAAACGGTGCTTTGCACGTTTTTTAATAGCATTTTTCGAAAGAGCGTCTCAAAATGAAGGTGGGATTTTCCTTGGAAATTCAATTTAGGTCGCCCAAGGTCACCCATCAAGGTCAAACTATCAAACTCAATCTAAATCGACCTTAAGTACCTTTTTACGGATACACGATACACCGTACGGCCTCGCAATGGCCACCATTCGAACGAGCAGCTAAAAATGAAGGTGGAGTTTTCCTCGGAATTTCGATTTAGGTCACCCAAGGACGCCCATCAAGGTCAAACTATCAAAATATATTAAAATCGACCTTATGTACCCTGTTACGGACAAACGGTGCTTTGCACGGTATTTTATATGGCACCATTCGAAAGAGCGCCTCAAAATAAAGGTGGGGTTTCCTCGGAATTTCGATTAAGGTCACCCAAGGTCACCCATCAAGGTCAAACTATCAAAATCAACCAAAATCGACATTATGTACCTTTTACGGATAAACGGTACACCGTACGGCCTCGCAATGGCCACCATTCGAAAGAGCCGCTCAAAATAAAGGTAGAATTTTCCTCGGAATTTCGATTTAGGTCACTCAAGGTGACCCATCAAGGTCAAACTATCAAAATTCATCCAAATCTGGCTGTTGGCTAACTTCACGCCCAACAGCCGTGAAGTTAGCCAACAAGTAGGAACAAATGGCATAATCTTCCTACTGTTTCTGAACTAAGAAAATTATTATGACAATTTTTTAAAACAATTGTCTCGTATTTACTTTGTAAAATAAAACAATAATATGTGGTCGAACGATATAGGTTGCATTCTTCGTAGACGCGAAAAATCAGCTGACGGCGTGGCGCACAATGTTTGCGATTTGCGCGCTAATGTTTGCGATGTTTGCCTAAAATACGCATGTCGGTCAAGTCGCATACGAGGATCACGAATTTGATGTTATTTTTAATGTCAATGTCATAGGTCAAGGTCAAATGAGTAAAGAAGATTGTGTACCCTTATGCACCTTTTTACAGATACACGGTACACTGTACAGCTTCGCAATGGCCACCACTCGAAAGAGCGGCACAAAATGAAGGTGGGGTTTTCCTCGGAATTTCGATTAAGGTCACCCAAGGTCATCCATCAAGGTCAAACTATCAAAATCAACCAAAATCGACCTTATGTACCCTTTTACGGACAAACGGTGCTTTGCACGTTTTTTAATGTCACCATTGGAAAGAGCGCCTCAAACTGAAGGTGGGGTTTTCCTCGGAATATCGATTTAGGTCACCCAAGGTCGCCCATCAAGGTCAAACTATCAAAATCATTCAAAATCGACCTTATGCACCTTTTTACGGACAAACGGTGCTTTGCACGGTTTTTTAAATGGCACCATTCGAAAGAGCACCTCAAAATAAAGGTGGGGTTTGCCACTGAAGTTCGATTTAGGTTACCCAAGGTCACCCATCAAGGTCGAACTATCAAAATCAAACAAAATCGACCTTATGTACTTTTTTTACGGACAAACGGTACACCGCACGGCGTTGCAATAGCGACCATTCGAAAGAGCGGCTCGAAATGAAGGTGGGGTTTCCCTCGGAATTTCGATTTAGGTCACCCTAGTTCGCCCATCAAGGTCAAACTATCAAAATAAATTAAAATCGACCTTATGGACCCTTTTACGTACAAACGGTGCTTGTACGTTTAAAAAAAATAAAAATGGTACTATTAGAAAGAGCACCTTAAAATCAAGGTGGGGGTTTTCCTCGGAATTTCGATTTAGGTCACCCAAGGTCACCCATCAAGGTTAAACTATCAAAATCAATCAAAATCGACCTTACCTTTTTACGGATAAACGGTACACCGTACGGCCTCGCAATGACCACCATTCGAAAAAGCGGCTCAAAATGAAGGTGGGATTTTCCTCGGAATTTCGATTTAGGTCACCCAAGG
The DNA here is from genome assembly GCA_036785665.1 of Chirona hameri. Classification (NCBI taxonomy): domain Eukaryota; kingdom Metazoa; phylum Arthropoda; class Thecostraca; order Balanomorpha; family Balanidae; genus Chirona; species Chirona hameri. Next base: position 7,624 of record JAXIVJ010006881.1, read on the forward strand.
TCGCCCATCAAGGTCAAACTATTAACATCAATTAAAATCGACCTTATGTACCCTTTTACGGACAAACGGTGCTTTGCACGGTTTTTTATATGACACCATTCGAAAGAGCGCCTCAAAATGAAGGTGGGGTTTTCCTCGGAATTTCGATTAAGGTCACCCAAGGTCAACCATCAAGGTCAAACTATCAAATCAACCAAAATCGACCTTATGTACCTTTTTACGGACAGACGGTGCTTTCCACGTTTTTTTTAATGGCACCATTCGAAAGAGCGCCTCAAAATGAAGGTGCGGTTTTCCTCAGAATTTCGATTTAGGTCACCCAAGGTCATCCATCAAGGTCAAACTAACAAAATCAATAGAAATCGACCTTATGTACCATTTTACGGCGACACGGTACACCGTACGGCCTCGCAATGGCCCCCATTCGAAAGAGCGGCTCAAAATGAAGGTGGGGTTTAATCGGAATTTCAATTTAAGTCAGCCAAGGTCGCCCATCAAGGTCAAACTATCAAAATCAATTAAAATCGACCTTATGTACCGTTTTACGGACAAACGGCGCTTTTCACGTTTTTTTATATAGCAGCATTCGAAAGAGCGCCTCAAAATGAAGGTAAGGTTTTCCTCGGAATTTCGATTTAGGTCACCCAAGGTCACCCATCAAGTTCAAACTATCAAAATCAATCAAAATCGACCTTATGTACCTTTTTACGGACAAACGGTGCTTTGCACGGTTTTTTAAATGGCACCATTCGAAAGAGCGACTCAAAATGAAGGTGGTTTCCTTTGAATTTCGATTTAGGTTACCCAACGTCACCCATCAAGGTCAAACTATCAACATCAATCAAACTCGACCTTATGTACTTTTTACGGATGCACGGTACACCGTACGGCCTGGCAATGGCCACCATTCGAAAGAGCGGCTCAAAATGAAGGTGTTTTTTTTCTCTCGGAATTTCGATTTAGGTCACCCAAGGTGACCCATCAAGGTCAAACTATCAAAATTCATCAAAATCTGACTGTTGGCTAACTTCACGGCCAACAGCCGTGAAGGTAGCCAACAAGTAGGAATAAATGGCATAATCTTCCTACTGTTTCTTAAGTAGGAAGATTATTATGCCATTTTAAACAACAATTGTCTGGTATTTACTTTGTAAAATAAACCAATAATATGTGGTCGAACGATATAGGTGCATTCTTCGTAGACGCGAAAAATCAGCTGACGGCGTGGCGCGCAATGTTTGCGATTTGCGCGCTAATGTTTGCAATGTTTGCCTAATATACGCATTTAGGTCAAGTCGCATACGAGGATCACGAATGTGATGTTATTTCTAATGTTAAGGTCAAGGTCAAGGTCAAATGAGTAAAGAAGGTTGTGTACCCTTATGCACATTTTTACAGATAAACGGTACACCGTACGGCCTCGCAATGGCCACCATTCGAAAAAGCGGCTCAAAATGAAGGTGGGGTTTTCCTCCGAATTTCGATTTAGGTCACCCAAGGTCGCCCATCAAGGTCAAACTATCAAAATCAATTAAAATCGACCTTATGCACCCTTTTACGGACAAACGGTGCTTTGCACGTTTTTTTATTGCAGCATTCGAAAGAGCGTCTCAAAATGAAGGTGGGAATTTCCTCGGAATATCGATTTATGTCACCCAAGGTCACCCATCAAGGTCAAACTATCAAAATCAAACCAAATCGGCCTTATGTACCTTCTTCCGGACAAACAGTGCTTTGCACGTTTTTTTTAAATGGCACCATTCGAAAGAGAGCCTCAAAATGAAAATGTCGGTTGCCTCTGAATTTCGATTTAGGTTACCCAAGGACACCCACCAAGGTCAAACTATCAAAATCAATAAAAATCGACCTTATGTACTTTTTTACGGATAAACGGTACACCGCACGGCCTCGCAGTGGCCACCATTCTAAAGAGAGGCTAAAAATGAAGGTGGAGGTTTCCTCGGAATTTCGATTTAGGGCACCCAAGGTCACCCATCAAGGTCAAACTATCAAAATCAACCAAAATCGACCTTATGTACCTTTGTACGGACAAACGGTGCTTTGCACGGTTTTTTAAATGGCACCATTCGAAAGAGCGCCTCAAAATGAAGGTGGGGGTTTCCTCTGAATTTATATTTAGGTTATCCAAGGTCACCCATCAAGGTCAAACTATCAAAATAAATCCAAATCGACCTTATGTACCTTTTTACGGTTAAACGGTACACCGTACGGCCCCGCAATGGCCACCATTCAAAAGAGCGGCTCAAATTCATTTTGAGGCGCTCTTTCGAATGGTGTTATTTAAAAAAAACGTGCAAAGCACCGTTTGACCGTAAAAAGGTACATAAGGTCGATTTTGATTGATTTTGATAGTTTGACCTTGATGGGTGACCTTGGGTGACCTGAATCGAAATTTAGAGGAAACTCTCACCTTCATTTTAAGACGCTCTTTCGAATGGCGCCATTAAAAAAACGTGCAAAGCACGATAGGTAAGCACGTAAGGTAGTCCGCCCTTGTAGCTCAGTCGGTAGAGCGCTGGGCTTCTGACCTCACCCGGTAGTGGCAGCCCGGGTTCGAGTCGCTTCGGCGCTCGCTATTTGCCCCTGACTGTGATGACCTGCGGCCGGTGGCAGCGGTCGCGTTCAAGGTCAGTTGACATGACAACTGACCTTGACTGTGCGGACTGTGTCCAGGTATGTCCGACACGTAAAACTTTCGCCTCTAAATGCTGCCGCGAATTGCGCGATCGGGTGGTAGGGTCAAGGCCTGCGCAACAAGCTATGCTTAGCGCGGGTCCTGACCTCGGAAATCCATCCATTCAAAGCATTCGGACTAAATGTATACAAAAGTAGATTTTCATTGATTTTGATAGTTGGACCTTGATGGGTGACCTTGGGTGACCTTAATAGAAATTCTGAGGAAAACTCCACCTTCATTTTGAGGCGCTCTCTCGAATGGTGGCCACGGCGAGGCCGTACGGTGTACCGTTTATCCGTAAAAAGGTACATAAGGTCGATTTGGATTTATTTTGATAGTTTGACCTTCATGTGTGACCTTGGGTGACCTAAATCGAAATTCAGAGGAAAACACCACCTTCATTTGGAGGCGCTCTTTCGAATGGTGCCATTTAAAAAACCGTGCAAAGCACCGTTTGTTCGTAAACAGGTACATAAGGTTGATTTTAATTGATTTTGATAGTTTGACCTTGATGGGTGACCTTGGGTGACCTTAATCGAAATTCCGAGGAAAACCCCACCTTCATTTGGAGGCGCTCTTCGAATGGTGTCATTTAAAAAAACCGTGCAAAGCACCGTTTGTTCGTAAACAGGTACATAAGGTTGATTTTAATTAATTTTGATAGTTTGACCTTGATGGGTGACCTTGGGTGACCTTAATCGAAATTCCGAGGAAAAGCCCACCTTCATTTTGAAGCGCTCTTTCCAATAGTGCCATTTAAAAACCGTGCAAAGCATCGTTTGTGCGTAAAAAGGTACATAAGGTCGATTTCGATTGATTTTGATAGTTTGACCTTGATAAGTGACCTTGGGGGTGACCTAAATCGAAATTACGAGGAAAACACCACCTTCATTTGGAGGCGCTCTTTCGAATGGTGTCATTTTCAAAAAACGTGCAAAACACCGTTTGACCGTAAACATTTACATAAGGTCGATTTTGATTGATTTTGATAGTTTGACCTTGATGGGTGACCTTGGGTGACCTAAATGGAAATTCCGAGGAAAACCCCACCTTCTTTTTTAGGTGCTCTTTCGAATGGTGTCATTTAAGAAAAACGTGCAAAGCACCGTTTGTCCGTAAAAAGGTACATATGGTCTATTTTGGTTGATTTTGATAGTTTGACCATGATCGGTGACCTTAAGTGACCTTAATCGAGATTCCAAGGAAACTCCCACCTTCATTTTGAGGCGCTCTTTCGAATGGCGCCGTTTAAAAAACGTGCAAAGCACCGTTTGTCCATACAAAGGTACATAAGATCGTTTCCATTTATTTTGATAGTTTGACATTGTTGAGTGACCTTGGGTGACCTTAATAGAAATTCCGAAGAAAACCCCACCTTCATTTTGAGCCGCTCTCTCGAATGGTGGTCATTGCGAGGCCGTACGGTGCACTGTTTATCTGGGAAAAGGTACATAAGTTCTATCGAGGTCTATTTTGGTAAATTTTGATAGTTTGACATTGATGGGTGACCTTGGGTGACCTTAATATAAATTCAGAGGAAAACCCCACCGTCATTTGGAGGCGCTCTTTTGAATGGTGCCATTTAAAAAACGTGCAAAGCACCGTGTGTCAGTAAAAAGGTACATAAGGTCGATTTCGATTGATTTTGATAGCTTGACCTTGATAAGTGACCTTGGGGGTGACCTAAATCGAAATTACGAGGAAAACACCACCTTCATTTGGAGGCGCTCTTTCGAATGGTGTCATTTTCAAAAAACGTGCAAAACACCGTTTGACCGTAAACATTTACATAAGGTCGATTTTGATTGATTTTGATAGTTTGACCTTGATGGGTGACCTTGGGTGACCTAAATGGAAATTCCGAGGAAAACCCCACCTTCTTTTTGAGGCGCTCTTTCGAATGGTGTCATTTAAGAAAAACGTGCAAAGCACCGTTTGTCCGTTAAAAGGTACATATGGTATATTTTGGTTGATTTTGATAGTTTGACCATGATCGGTGACCTTAAGTGACCCTAATCGAGATTCCAAGGAAACTCCCACCTTCATTTTGAGGCGCTCTTTCGAATGGCGCCGTTTAAAAAACGTGCAAAGCACCGTTTGTCCATACAAAGGTACATAAGATCGTTTCCATTTATTTTGATAGTTTGACATTGTTGAGTGACCTTAATAGAAATTCCGAAGAAAACCCCACCTTCATTTTGAGCCGCTCTCTCGAATGGTGGTCATTGCGAGGCCGTACGGTGCACTGTTTATCCGGGAAAAGGTACATAAGGTCTATCGAGGTCTATTTTGGTAAATTTTGATAGTTTGACATTGATGGGTGACCTTGGGTGACCTTAATATAAATTCAGAGGAAAACCCCACCGTCATTTGGAGGCGCTCTTTGGAATGGTGCCATTTTAAAAAAAAAACGTGCAAAGCACCGTGTGTCAGTAAAAAGGTACATAAGGTCGATTTTGATTGATTTGATAGTTTGACCTTGATATGTGACCTTGGGTGACCTAAATCGAAATTCAGAGGAAAACACCAGCTTCATTCTGAGGCGCTCTTTCGAATGATGGCCATTGCGAGGCCGTACGGTGTACCAGTTATCCGTAAGAAGGTACATACGGTCGATTGTGATTGATGTTGATAGTTCGACCCTGATGGGTGACCTTGGGTGATCTAAATCGAAATGCCGAGGAAAACTGCACCTTCACTTTGAGGCGCTCTTTCGAATGGTGCCATTTAAGAAAAACGTGCAAAGCACCGTTTGTCCGTAAAAAGGTACATATGGTCTATTTTGGTTGATTTTGATAGTTTGACCATGATCGGTGACCTTAAGTGACCTTAATCGAGATTCCAAGGAAACTCCCACCTTCATTTTGAGGCGCTCTTTCGAATGGCGCCGTTTAAAAAACGTGCAAAGCACCGTTTGTCCATACAAAGGTACATAAGATCGTTTCCATTTATTTTGATAGTTTGACATTGTTGAGTGACCTTGGGTGACCTTAATAGAAATTCCGAAGAAAACCCCACCTTCATTTTGAGCCGCTCTCTCGAATGGTGGTCATTGCGAGGCCGTACGGTGCACTGTTTATCTGGGAAAAGGTACATAAGGTCTATCGAGGTCTATTTTGGTAAATTTTGATAGTTTGACATTGATGGGTGACCTTGGGTGACCTTAATATAAATTCAGAGGAAAACCCCACCGTCATTTGGAGGCGCTCTTTTGAATGGTGCCATTTAAAAAACGTGCAAAGCACCGTGTGTCAGTAAAAAGGTACATAAGGTCGATTTCGATTGATTTTGATAGTTTGACCTTGATAAGTGACCTTGGGGGTGACCTAAATCGAAATTACGAGGAAAACACCACCTTCATTTGGAGGCGCTCTTTCGAATGGTGTCATTTTCAAAAAACGTGCAAAACACCGTTTGACCGTAAACATTTACATAAGGTCGATTTTGATTGATTTTGATAGTTTGACCTTGATGGGTGACCTTGGGTGACCTAAATGGAAATTCCGAGGAAAACCCCACCTTCTTTTTGAGGCGCTCTTTCGAATGGTGTCATTTAAGAAAAACGTGCAAAGCACCGTTTGTCCGTTAAAAGGTACATATGGTATATTTTGGTTGATTTTGATAGTTTGACCATGATCGGTGACCTTAAGTGACCTTAATCGAGATTCCAAGGAAACTCCCACCTTCATTTTGAGGCGCTCTTTCGAATGGCGCCGTTTAAAAAACGTGCAAAGCACCGTTTGTCCATACAAAGGTACATAAGATCGTTTCCATTTATTTTGATTGTTTGACATTGTTGAGTGACCTTGGGTGACCTTAATAGAAATTCCGAAGAAAACCCCACCTTCATTTTGAGCCGCTCTCTCGAATGGTGGTCATTGCGAGGCCGTACGGTGCACTGTTTATCCGGGAAAAGGTACATAAGGTCTATCGAGGTCTATTTTGGTAAATTTTGATAGTTTGACATTGATGGGTGACCTTGGGTGACCTTAATATAAATTCAGAGGAAAACCCCACCGTCATTTGGAGGCGCTCTTTTGAATGGTGCCATTTAAAAAAAAACGTGCGAAGCACCGTGTGTCAGTAAAAAGGTACATAAGGTCGATTTTGATTGATTTGATAGTTTGACCTTGATATGTGACCTTGGGTGACCTAAATCGAAATTCAGAGGAAAACACCAGCTTCATTCTGAGGCGCTCTTTCGAATGATGGCCATTGCGAGGCCGTACGGTGTACCAGTTATCCGTAAGAAGGTACATACGGTCGATTGTGATTGATGTTGATAGTTCGACCCTGATGGGTGACCTTGGGTGATCTAAATCGAAATGCCGAGGAAAACTGCACCTTCACTTTGAGGCGCTCTTTCGAATGGTGCCATTTAAGAAAAACGTGTAAAGCACCGTTTGCCCATAAAAAGGAACATATGGTCTATTTTGGTTGATTTTGATAGTTTGACCTTGATGGGTGACCTAGGGTGACCCTAATCGAAATTCAGAGGAAAATCCCACCTTCATTTTGAGGCGCTCTTTCGAATGGTGCCATTTAAAAACGTGCAAAGCACCGTTTGTCCGTAAAAAGGTACATAAGGTCGATTTTGATTGATTTTGATAGTTTGACCTTGATGGGTGACCTTGGGTGACCCTAATCGAAATTCAGAGGAAAACCCCACTTTCATTTTGAGGCGCTCTTTCGAATGGCGCCACATTAAAAAAAATGTCACTGTTTGTTCGTAAAAAGGTACATAAGGTCGATTTTGTTTCATTTTGATAGTTTGACCTTGATATGTGACCTTGAGTGACCTAAATAGAAATTCAGAGGAAAACCCCACCTTCATTTTGAGGCGCTCTTTCGAATGGTGCCATTTAAAAAAACCGTGCAAAGCACCGTTTGTCCGTACAAATTTACATAATGTCGATTTTTATTGATTTTGATAGTTTGACCTTCATGGGTGACCTTGGGTGACCTAAATCGAAATTCAGAGGAAACCCCCATCTTCATTTTGAGGCGCTCTTTCGAATGGTGTCATTTTCAAAAAACGTGCAAAACACCGTTTGACCGTAAACATTTACATAAGGTCGATTTTGATTGATTTTGATAGTTTGACCTTGATGGGTGACCTTGGGTGACCTAAATGGAAATTCCGAGGAAAACCCCACCTTCTTTTTGAGGCGCTCTTTCGAATGGTGTCATTTAAGAAAAACGTGCAAAGCACCGTTTGTCCGTCAAAAGGTACATATGGTATATTTTGGTTGATTTTGATAGTTTGACCATGATCGGTGACCTTAAGTGACCTTAATCGAGATTCCAAGGAAACTCCCACCTTCATTTTGAGGCGCTCTTTCGAATGGCGCCGTTTACAAAACGTGCAAAGCACCGTTTGTTCATACAAAGGTACATAAGATCGTTTCCATTTATTTGGATAATTTGACATTGTTGAGTGACCTTGGGTGACCTTAATAGAAATTCCGAAGAAAACCCCACCTTCATTTTGAGCCGCTCTCTCGAATGGTGGTCATTGCGAGGCCGTACGGTGCACTGTTTATCCGGAAAAAGGTACATAAGGTCTATCGAGGTCTATTTTGGTAAATTTTGATAGTTTGACATTGATGGGTGACCTTGGGTGACCTTAATATAAATTCAGAGGAAAACCCCACCGTCATTTGGAGGCGCTCTTTTGAATGGTGCCATTTAAAAAACGTGCAAAGCACCGTTTGTCAGTAAAACGGTACATAAGGTCGATTTTGATTGATTTTGATAGTTTGACCTTGATGGGTGACCTTGGGCGACCTTAATCGAAATTTAGAGGAAACCCTCACCTTCATTTTAAGGCGCTCTTTCGAATGGCGCCCCTTAAAAAACGTGCAAAGCACGTTAGGTAAGCACGTAAGGTAGACCACCCTTGTAGCTCAGTCGGTAGAGGTCTGGGCTTCTGACCTCACCCGGTAGTGGCAGCCCGGGTTCGAGCCGCTTCGGCGCTCGCTATTTGCCCCTGACTGTGATGACCTGCGGCCGGTGGCAGCGGTCGCGTTCAAGGTCAGTTGACGTCACAGGGCGGGGCGGACTGTGTCCAAGTATGTCGGGCACGTAAAACTTTCGCTTCTAAATGCTGCCGGGAATTGCGCGATCGGGTGGTAGAGTCAGGGCCTGCGCAACAAGCTATGCTTAGCGCGGGTCCTGACCTCGGAAATCCATCCATTCAAAACATTCGGACTAAATGTATAAAAAAGTAGATTTTCATTGATTTTGATAGTTGGACCTTGATGGTTGACCTTGGGTGACCTTAATCGAAATTCAGAGGAAAACCCGACCTTCATTTTGAGCCGCTCTCTCGAATGGTGACAACGGCGAGGCCGTACGGTGTACCGTTTATCCGTAAAAAGGTACATAAGGTCGATTTTGATTGATTTTGATAGTTTGACCTTGATGGGTGACCTTGGGTGACCTAAATCGAAATTACGAGGAAAACCCCACCTTCATTTTGAGCCGCTCTTTCGAATAGTGCCATTTAAAAAACGTGCAAAGCACCGTTTGTCGGTAAAAAAACACATAAGGTCCATTTTGATTGATTTTGATAGTTTGACCTCGATGGGTAACCTTGGGTAACCTAAATCAAAATTTCGAGGAAAACCTCCACCTTAATTTTGAAGCGCTCTTTCGAATGGTGCCATTTAAAAAACCGTTCAATGCACCGTTTGTCCGTACAAGGTACATAAGATCGATTTTGATTTAGTTTGATAGTTTAACCTTGATGGGTGACCTTGGGTGACCTAAATCGAAATTCAGAGGAAAACCCCACCTTCATTTGGAGGCGCTCTTTCGAATGGTGTCATTAAAAAAACGTGCAAAGCACCGTTTGACCGTAAAAAGATACATAAGGTCGATTTTGATTGATTTTGATAGTTTGACCTTGATGGGTGACCTTGGGTGAACTTAATCGAAATTCTGAGGAAAACTCCACCTTCATTTTGAGCCGCTCTCTCGAATGGTGGCCACGGCGAGGCCGTACGGTGTACCGCGCATCCTTAAAAAAGTACATAAGGTCGATTTTGATTTATTTTGATAGTTTGACCTTGATGGGTGACCTTGGGTGACCTAAATCGAAATTCAGAGGAAAGCACCACCTTCATTTGGAGGCGCTATTTCGGATGGTGCCACTTAAAAAAAACGTGCAAAGCACCGTTTGTCCGTAAAAAGGTACATAAGATCTATTTTGATTGATTTTGATAGTTTGACCTTGATGGGTGACCTTGGGTGACCTAAATCAAAATTCAGAGGAAAACCCCACCCTCATTTTGAGGCGCTATTTCGGATGGTGCCATTTAAAAAAAAACGTGCAAAGCACCGTTTGTCCGTAAAAAGGTACATAATGTCGATTTTGATTGATTTTGATAGTTTGACCTTGATGGGTGACCTTGGGTGACCTAAATCGAAATTCAGAGGAAAGCACCAGCTTCATTCTGAGGCGCTCTTTCGAATGATGGCCATTGCGAGGCCGTACGGTGTACCAGTTATCCGTAAGAAGGTACATACGGTCGATTGTGATTGATGTTGATAGTTCGACCCTAATGGGTGACCTTGGGTGATCTAAATCGAAATTCCGAGGAAAACTGCACCTTCACTTTGAGGCGCTCTTTCGAATGGTGCCATTTAAGGAAAACGTGTAAAGCACCGTTTGTCCATAAAAAGGTACATAAGGTCTATTTTGGTTGATTTTGATAGTTTGACCTTGATGGGTGACCTAGGGTGACCCTAATCGAAATTCAGAGGAAAACCCCACCTTCATTTTTAGGCGCTCTTTCGAATGGTGCCATTTAAAAACGTGCAAAGCACCGTTTGTCCGTAAAAAGGTACATAAGGTCGATTTTGATTGATTTTGATAGTTTGACCTTGATGGGTGACCTTGGGTGACCCTAATCGAAATTCAGAGGAAAACCCCACTTTCATTTTGAGGCGCTCTTTCGAATGGCGCCACATTAAAAAAGTCACTGTTTGTTCGTAAAAAGGTACATAAGGTCGATTTTGTTTCAGTTTGATAGTTTGACCTTGATATGTGACCTTGGATGACCTAAATCGAAATTCAGAGGAAAACCCCACCTTCATTTTGAGGCGCTCTTTCGAATGGTGCCATTTAAAAAACCGTGCAAAGCACCGTTTGTCCGTACAAATTTACATAATGTCGATTTTTATTGATTTTTATAGTTTGACCTTCATGGGTGACCTTGGGTGACCTAAATCGAAATTCAGAGGAAAACCCCATCTTCATTTTGAGGCGCTCTTTCGAGTGATGGCCATTGCGAGGCCGTACGATGTACCGTTTATCCGTAAAAAGGTACATACGGTCGATTGTGATTGAGTTTGATAGTTTGACCTTGATGGGTGACCTTGGGTGATCTAAATCGAAATTCCGAGGAAAACTCCACCTTCACTTTGAGGCGCTCTTTCGAATGGTGCCATTAAAAAAAACGTGCAAAGCACCGTCTGTCCGTAAAAAGGTACATAAGGTCGATTTTGGTTGATTTTGATAGTTTGACCTTGATCGGTGACCTTGGGTGACCTTAATCGAAATTCGGAGAAAAACCTCACCTTCATTTTGAGGCACTCTTTGGAATGGTCAGGGGCCCGGGAACGATTTTAAAGTTGGGGGGGGGGGGGGGCGAAACCAAATATTTTGTTTTGGCAATCTTCTCACTTCTAATCTTGGTGCACCTTTTCGTTGTCAAATTTTGCTCATTGGAAAACCGAAAACACGATTCGAAAGCTCATCAAAAATAACTTTGAAACTATTTCTACATTTTTGGTTCAGGTCAATATTGAGGTCTGCAGAGGTCATCAAAGGTCAGAGGTCACACAGGTGGTTCCGTGCGTGGCTTTCCGGTCGCACTCAATCTGTTAGAGGCGGAACAGGTGTCGAGCTGCCGGTAACCCATGGAGTAGTGCTGGGATCGGTCTTGGGCCCAGTGCTATACCTCGTATTTACTAATGACTTGTCACAACATATGCCGCACGGAAAGATGGTACTGTACGCCGATGACGCCCAGTTTCTGGATTCCGACTCGCCAGGAAACCTCCCAGAATTGAAACGGCGCGTTGAGGAAAATTTGTCGATTGCATTGCTTTGGTTCACCACAAACAGATTGAAGGTAAACCCTACGAAAACTGACCTACTTGTTCTAAAATCCCCGCGCCAAAACATGGACTTTAACTTTACGATACAATTCGGAAATTATGAAATAATTCCAGTGCAGTCGGTGAAGATTATGGGTGTCAACCTCGACTCATGCCTGACGTGGGAACAACACATAGCCGCCATCACCCGACGCTGTTACTGTGTTTTGATCGGGCTCGCCAGAATGCAGCGTCGCGTGCCGCGTGAAACGAAGCGACCCGCGTGAAACGAAACGACTGCTGGTGGAGGCGCTTGTGTTTCCTCATTTGCAGTACTGCATGTGTGTATGGGAAGGCTGTACTCAAACCCAAAAACGTAGGCTGCAGAAGTGCATTAACTTTGGCGCTCGCGTTGTCACTGGCCTGGGGTACCGCGAGCGAGTATCTGGCACACTGCGTGAACTTGGCTGGCGTGCGATAAATGATATGGTTATCGAACGAGATTTGTACGCCATGTATACACTCACTCATGTCGAGAACGCCCCCGAACTGCTCTGTTCACGGATCATCAGTCGCTCCGATGTATCCACGCGCACAACCAGGGCTACAGTGACGGGCAGCTGGAGGTGCCGCGCGCACGCACTGAGTTCGTCAGGCGCTCGTTTTTCATCCGAGCCATCAGAGCGTGGGATGATTTGCCGCTGAATGTGAGGGCTTCACCCACTTTGGCTATTTTTAAAAAGTGTCTCAATGATGTTCTTTAAACTTACATTGTGTGTATCTTGAGGGTTGATTTGCATCATTTAATGCGTGGGTGATATGTTTTTACATCTATGTTATTGGACGTGGAAAACTGAAAACCCATTTTATGGATGTCTTCCGAAATATATGATATGATGATGATATGAGATTTTCCAGTTTTAGGACATCGCTCCAGAAACCCCCAAATATCTCGGGAATGATAGCTAGGAACAAACGAGAGAAACACAAAACGATCGAAAGCTCTTGGAATATTCAATCAAAACGTGTCATCAAATTTTATATCAGTTTAATAGTTTGGGCTCCAGAGGTCATCAAATGTCAAAAGGGCTATTTTTGGCAAAACGTTCGCAAATAACGTTTTACCTAATAAAGATACGGCAATGATTTTGACGACATCATGTTCGTCTCGTCAAAGCTCTTCGAATCACATTTAGTTGGCCCAGTTTACGTCAACTTAGAACTTTGACCTCAGGTCAAGGTCAAGTGACGACCCAAGTAGGTCATGTTGCATATTGAGAGACGTGTCTCGACGAGACAAACATATTTATGCCGGTTTAACTTCTTTATCTTCCTTCTATCGAGAGTTATTGACACAAAAAGTGTTGGTGACCTCAGCTGACCTGGGCTGATCCTGTAGGAGTCACTGGACAGAAATTGAACCTGGATCATCAATCACAGCCTATGATAACATGATCCAGAAATAATTTGACTGATATCATGCGTATCTTCGGAATAGGAAACATTTTAATATTTCCCCATTGACTTATAATGGGAGGTCACGAAATTGACCCGACCGGCGACCTTAGGTCACCGATATTCAAAATCTTAGATATTCGAATTGTAGGTACCTATGACCTTATGAAATGCTGTAAGTTTGAAACCGATCGGCCAAAAACTGTGGCTTTGGTACGACCGCAAACTTATTTGGAGGTGTGGTCACGTGACCTGACCTGAGATGACCCGTGGTCAAGAATTGCACACAATGTGGGTAATTGATGCCCGAACAGGTGTGCCAAAAACGGTGGCTGAAACGGCGGCGCTCTGCGCCGTGCGCCGTTTTTGTAAACGGCAAAAACGGCGCGCCACCGTTTTTTCGCTATCCTCGAAAACCCTTAGGGGGGGGGGGGGGATGGGCGTCTAAACGCCCCGCCCCCGGCACGGCGCGGGTTAACATAACAATAAAAAAAAATATGAAAAAGTGGGGGTCATGCCACCCCGTTTCCTATTCCTACTATGAACCGTATGCCTTTGTAACCCCACCTGTCGTCTGATAAAATACTTCGAACCTGACGCCTGACGTTTTTTTCTTGAATAATCCCACCAGTGTGGGCTGCACCAACCGTGTCATCGCCGTATCACGGTAACCTACGATATTTACGATCAATCTTGCTTGCAATTGCCGCCCCGTCGGCAGAGACAGCGAGGACAGCTAGAGGGCTGCACACCAGTTCGACCACATCCGTAACGTGGACGTGGGATAAACTTATAAACAAAATGCAGCAGATGTTTATCGCCGTCAGTGCAGCAGCGGATCCAGAACGGGATATTTTTTTGGGGGGGACATAATTCCCAAAAGTCTCAAATAATTCTGAACACTCATCGGATTTCGCTTGCTTGTACATTGATAGCTGAATTAAAGCAAATTGTCCTTAGTAAAATTTGCTTAGATTTGCTTCTCTATCAGGAAATGTATCAATTTTGCGCCGATTTCAGGCGGTTTTTTTCTTTGGGAGGGGGGGGGGGGCTGCCCATTTTGCCCAACCGCAGATCCGCCACTGCGACAGTGCGTCATTTTAACGACGACGCGCCAATCAGACAACTGCCAGCAAATGTACTGCTACCAAAGCTTTCCATTATATCTCATAGAACATTTAATGGAAAAAGGAAAAGGAAGGAAAAGAAAGGTATACGATACTGCTATAAAGGCAAAGCTATATAATAATAATACTTATGACATGCTATAAAAGGAAACGACAAAAAATGAAAGTGACATAAGGAGGCTTTCATATTTTATATAACTTTTTGTGAAGAAAATTGAAAGAGCTCATTTTTAGGGAAACTTCTGCTCGCCAAAGTTGGGGGGGCGCCGCCTCCCCGGCCCAGATGTTGGGGGGGGGGGGGGGGAGGGAAACGCCCCCGCTGCCCCCTCCCCCCTGTTCCCGGGCCCCTGAGAATGGTGCCATATAAAAAACGTGCAAAGCACCGTTTGTCCGGAAAAGGGTACATAAGGTTGATTTTGGTTGATTGTGAAACTTCACGGACATTCACGGACCCCCCTCTCCCCCCCCCCATGTGTTCGGCTGAAGACCCCACCGGAGCGCGGGTTAACAGTTGTCAGAAACACTGAATTCACAACCCTGAATTGCCATGACCTATTTTGGATACTCGTCAACCACTTAGCCGGATATGTTTTTTACAATAAATTTAGTCCGAATATTTGAATGGATGGATTTCTGGGATCACAACCCTATGCTAAACAGAGCTTGTTGCGTGGGCCCTGACCCCTACCTCCCGATGACGTACTTCCATTTTTCAACGGCAGAATGTAGTGGCGAATGTTTAACGTGCTCGAAGTTGGAACACGGTCCGCCCAGCTCCTGATTTCATCTTCTGACCTGTTTGCGGCCGCTGCCACCGACCGCAGGTCATCCCGGTCAGGAACGAATATCGAGCGCAGAAGCGACTCGAACCAACCTTGCCAGGGTGGACGAATTTCCTGCCCGACGCTTTACCAACTGAGTACGTGGGCGTAGATGAAGTGTGAGGTCACCAAAAATAACTTATCACCATTTCTAAATTGGAAATAATGTTACGGCTGACCAGTGGCTACGTAAGGGAAAATCAGTCAATTGCCCCCCCCCACAAAAAAACGGTAGGCAAACGTGTGCTTTTGCCCCCCGCCCCCATTTTGTCCATTTTGCGATAGCGATTGACCTTCTAGGTCAAATTTGAGGACAAACGAAGGGGAACGCGCTGGAGCCTAAAGTTACGGTCCGATTTGCTTTAAAATGGTATCAAAAGATTTCTTGGGTCAAAATATAATGTGAGCGAGACTTTCAGGTCCTGACCTTTAAGGTCAAATTTCAGGTCAAAGGACAGGGAGCAGCGTTAACAGTTGATTTCCCCAAACTTCGTGGAAAGACCAATCAGACCATGCTTATTCCAAAAATCAAGTTCATTTTGCGATAGCGATTGACCTTCTAGGTCAAATTTGAGGTCAAACGAAAAAGAACGCGCTGGAGCCTAAAGTTACCCTCTGATTTGCTTCAAAATGGTCTCAAACGATTTCTTGGGTCAAAATCTAGCGTGAGCAAGACTTCAGTTCCTGACATTTAAGGTCAAATTTCAGGTCAAGGGACAGGGAGCAGCGTTAACGGTTTATTTCCCCCAAATGTCGTGTGTAGGTCAATCAGACTATGCTGATTCCAAAAATCAAGTCCATTTTGCGATAGCGATTGACCTTCTTGGTCATATTTAAGGTCAAACGAAGGAGAACGCGCTGGAGCCTAAAGTTACCGTCCGATTTGCTTTAAAATGGTCTCAAACGATTCCTTGGGTCAGCATCTAGCGTGAGCGAGACTTTCAGGTCCCGAACTTTAAGGTCAAATTTCAGGTCAAAGGACAGGGAGCAGCGTTAAAGGTTGAATTCAATTTGACCTTAAAGGTCAGGACCTGAAAGTCTCGCTCACGCTAGATTTTGACCCAAAGAATCGTTTGAGACCATTTTAAAGCAAATCGGACGGCAACTTTAGGCTGCAGCGCGTTCCCCTTCGTTTGGCCTCAAATTTGACCGAAAATGTCAATCGTTATCGCAAAATGGACTTGATTTTTGGAATCAACATGGTCTGATTGACCCATACACGAAGTTTGGGGGAAATCAACTTTTAACGCTGCTCCCTGTCCTTTTACCTGCGATTTGACCTTAAAGGTCAGGACCTGAAAGTCTCGCTCACACTAGATTTTGACCCAAGGAATCTTTTGAGACCATTTTGAAGCAATTCAGACGGTAACTTTAGGCTCCAACGCGTTATCCTTCGTTTGACCTCAAATTTGACCTAGAAGGTCAATCGCTATCGCAAAATGAACTTGATTTTTGGAATCAGCATGGTCTGATTGGTCTATACACGGATTTTGGGGGAAATCAACCGCTAACGCTGCTCCCTGTCCTTTGACCTGAAATTTGACCTTAAAGTTCAGGACCCGAAAGTCTCGCTCACGCTAGATTTTGACCCAAGGCATGGTTTGAGACAATTTTGAAGCAAATCGGACCGTAACTTTAGGTTCCAGCGTGTTCCCCTTCGTTTGACCTCAAATTGGACTTAGGTCAATCGCTATCGCAAAATGGACTTGATTTTTGGAATCAGCATGGTCTGCTTGACCTACACACGAAGTTTGGAGAAAATAAAAAGTTGACGCTGGAGTTGTGTGATGGCGATGACGCTAACTTCACGGACATGCATTGACTGGGGTCTCAGCAAAACGCCATTGACTGGGGGGGGGGGGGGGGGGGGGTGTTAAACGCCCCCCCCCCCCTGGTTATCTTCCGAACCAATGATCGCAGCGAGACGCGCAAGGCGGCGATCGAAAGCTCTCAATGAAACGAATCTAAAGAATGATGCTAACAAATGTCAAAGTGAGGTCAAATGTCAGGTCACGGTCAGGTCAAAGGTCAAAATCGGCATATTGGAGTTTATGGGCCATACTTTCCATCCAAAGCCTTTGATTGCGACCAGTTTCAGCCAAATTGCTGCCAAAGGTATGATATACATCCCCCATGAGCTAAAGTGAGATTGTTGGCCAAGGTCAAGGTCAAGGTCAGGTCACAAAAGGTCACTATGCTCAAATATCTACGAAAGTCATGCAACACATGTTTTAAGGGTTATTTTCCACGTATAATTCGATAGTGATAGTCATTTTACCACATTTACGTGAAGTAAATGTCAATTGCAGGTCAAGTTCAGGTCACCGAAGGTCAAAATGTTTAATTGATAGATCTAAACAAAAAAAGTAATTTTGCTAGACCAGTTTGTCTCAGAAATACAGTGGTGCCATTTATTTGTCTGTATCTGGTCAACAAAAGACAAAAAACACTTTTTTAATATGACGTCATGAGTTACCCATACTTTAGATGCCTTCAGTCAGTCAAAAATAGTGATATCATTTGAAATATGGTATGGTAGGTTCCCATATGTGGTTCTCTGACATATATTCCGGCTTTTTGAATATCTGATAAATGTGATTCTGTGGGCATTTTCCTCAATTTGTTTTGGACTTTTTGGGGATCAAAAACCACACATTTCGAAATGTCGAGATAGCCATGTTGTGGCCTTGCTATTTGCCATCTTTTGACGTTTTTGGATTGCATTTTGCTCTAAATATGGCATTTGTACGATCTGTTACATTTCAGATGATTTTGGTGTAAAACTCGTGTGTAGTGACGTCACAAAATTTGATATAACTCGAAATTTTTCCACGAAATTGCTTCATTTTTTTCACAGAAGACGTAAACATGATTTAGAAGAAGGTACCTGAAGTTTCACGTTGACAGCGCTATTGTTATTTTTAGCTATTACGAAAATTAATCAGGGGGACGTTAAACGCCCCCCCCCCCCCCAGTCAATGGCGGGTTAATGCTCGACCGATTTAGTTGTATTGGTAAAGCTATGGCGCCGGTGGAACCCTTCGCTCCGTTCCTGTTCGGTCCCCCAAATCGTTTTCAAAAATCGACTTCACAGTTGTGTACCTTCGATGATGGGCGTGTTTAAATTTATCAATTTTATAAGCTTCATTAAATTGTATTATTCTACTATTTTATTTCTGTTTAACACCTATGTTTGTCATTATCACACTTAAAATGTATCAGTACCTATATTAATAGGTACACCTAACCAGGGACGTAGCCAGGGGGCACGGCCATATTGCCGTGCCCCCCTGGCTACGTCCCTGGTTAGGGGGGCTATATGGCCCTTGAGGAAACCAATTTACACTAGAAAAAAATCCGATTTTTCTGATGACCCTACCCCACCCCCTCGTCAACTACATTTGGCTGAGGAGCGAAATATGATTCTACCACTGACATGCCCCCCCCCCCCCCCTGCGAAAACCCCTGTATGTGTCTGCGCTTAACATATGCCTTAGCAGCATGTTTTTTTTCCTAATTGCCCCCCCCCCCTCCGTGAGAATTCCTTAGCCAAGGCCCTGGTAGTACCTAGTGGAGTCGCAACAGTTGCCCACCTCTGATTTGTGCTTCTCGTGCCGAATACGCGTCTCACAGCGCGCCGCTGAGACTCCAATGAACGACACATGCCAATAGTTCAGGTATATTTGCAGAAATAATAAATACAAGTGGGAACGGCACAGGCGCCACCTCTTCAACACCATGAGAGGGACGGGTCACACGAAATGCCGCACCGCGGGTCTTATCGGCCGGTGCAGAACCGCGGCTACCACACATCGCACACGGGCACACACGCGCGCGCGCACACACACACACACACATGCACAGCGCAGCCCGCCGGGTACCGGCTCAGATGCCAGCGGGAAACGCTCCAGCCCACCAGCTGACCTGCCGGCAAACGCGGAGAAACGGGCGAGCAGATCCTACAGGCAAACAACTTCCTTTTGCCAGAGCGTTAGCGGTTGGCCAGTGTTGAAGCGTTACCACATTGTAGGGTGTATACATAGCGTTACAGTGCGAGCGTAGAATCAGCCTTCTCCGCCGCATGTGAGTCCCGGTCGAGGCTGGATAATCTCCGTACACTATCGGACATGCCGGCCAATGGAAGCGGTAAACATTTGGGTGACGCTTAACTGTAGCACTGAATAAGCATGGCACGACACTATTTCTAGCAGCGGGGTGGAAGAAGTTTAATCTCCAGGTCGTCTACCAAGGTAAGCCAGTCATTCATGAACTTTTGGGACAATGTCACGCATGATAGGAGCACGTACACACAAACTAAGCCGTCGGTAGTTGGACGTAACATGCGAACCAGCTCGCGACGTAGAAAGACGTATACAGCTCGTACAGCAAGCCAGTGAGGAAAAATCACATGAAAACTCTCAGTCGAGGCAATGCAAGCATTTCGACGAACCTTCAATGACAAAAAAACGCCATCTGGCATCTGCACGCATCGAAAGGTTGATAAATGCATTACTCAACGCACCCAAACATGGGCCGAAGACATGAGTATAGACGTCGCCTCACACAAACACACATTGCTATAGATGGCGCCCCAGTCGCAGGCAGCGCTCGGCATCCGCACTCAAGCATCACTCGCACGCGGGAGATCCGCCAGTCGCGGGCCCACCGCGTCCACAGCACTCTCCCAGTCTACGCCATTTGGCCGTTGTTTTCGCTTATAGCAGCTCCGCCGTGACGCGGTGCGGTATCACAGACAAATCCGACGCGCCGAGCCGCCTCACGCCATGTTGTTCACCAGCAGTGCCTTGTCGCTAAACTTAACCTCGGCGACAGCCGGCTCCTCGCCGCCGGCGGCGGGTCGGACGGCGCGCGACGCCGACAGAGAGCTGCGTATGTTGGCCAGCGCCTGGGCAGGCACGGGTCCGGGCCGGCCGCGGGCCCTACCCCGCAGCACGTGCGACACGCGGGCCTCCAGCACACTGTTGAAGAAGGACGCCATCACCAGGTAGATCGAATACGTGTTCATGATGAAGCTGTACGTCGTGAAGAAGAAGAAGAGCGTGATGTCGAGTGGCGGCATCGTCATTGGGTTGCGTCGCGCCAGGGCCAGCGCCAGGACCACCAGGTAGACGAGTCCGTTGAACACGACGGCCAGGATGACGCCCAGCGCGGGCACCCAGCTGGGGAAGCGGCCGGCGCGCCGCTCGCCGACGATGGCCATCAGGTGGGTGTAGATGTTGCCGATCTCAGTGGTGAGCGCCAGCGCGGCCAGCACGAGCGTGGTCTGCGTGGCCAGGAAGAGGGCGTAGCAGACGGCAGAGACGGCGTGCGTCAAGCTGGGCACGGCGCTGCGTCCGGCCCGCCAGCCGCGGCAGCTGAAACACCGGGCAGAGAGCCGGTCAGAAGCGCCGACAGGACATGCCGGACCTCAAGCACACACAATCCAACGCTGGACGCTTCCGTAGCCCGTGTTGGCATCTGACGTCAGGCTGTGGATTACATAGATCAGGAGAGTGTGTCTCACTTGTAACAACGTCAGGCAATTCAGCACACGCAATGACGTGCTGGGAACAGACATACAGTTCATCTGTTATAATCACCGCATAACTTACCTGCCCTGCATGCATGAACCGTTCACGAACCGACTTGTTAACTCATCCAATCCCAACAACTGCTCCTGTGTCAGACTGGTTAGTGATTCACCTTGTTTTGGAAGGATTCAATCACGATTCATTTTGGAATATGAATGATTCAGCCATCGTTTGATTCATGGATAACCATTTTGAGAAATTATTCTTTTTGATTCAAAGAATCAAAACGTTTTTTGATCAAATCACGTTCGACTCACCATTGAAATAGCATTGCACAGTCTTTTTGATTCAATCAGTCTCGTTTCTATGCGGGTTTTGATTCAATCATGATTCATGAATACAAAAATCCGGTGGTGAATCGATTTTTCTTTCATTCAAGGGATTTTGATTGAACGATTCTAATCGATTCAATCAGAGTCGAATCAATAACCAGTCTGTGACCCGTCTCCCACAGGAATTCAGAAACTCTCGCATTCAAAGTCATGTCGCAGCTGACGAGAAGCGACCAAGATGTCAGCCACACACTTCCGCCGTCAATTTACATTTGAAAGGGAACGGACACAGCTCTAAAGGAAATTCAATCTGACGGAAACGATGCAAGCAAAAGTTTGCTTTTCCGTTAGTTCGGTATTCTATTTTCGATATGATCGGCATTCATAGTAAAAAATGCACCAATTGGTAAGATCTTTGCGTGTACAGGAAAAAACAAATGGTGAAACTGCACAAACATTTCACGACTTAGTATACTCATTTATCGATTGTAAATTAAACTGTCTTCCCAACAAACAAGTAGGCAATAGCCTTATATTGTGCGGTACTCGCACAGATATGCTATCACTCCTTCGGATATAGTCACAACCGAACGTCAGCAATCCTTCCACTTCATAGCTGGACTAGAAATCCAGTTTAAGCTGTTGAATTTTTACCGACACGCCGGATGCGGCAGAAATCCTTCAAACGAAGTTTAATTTTCCCAGGCCTTTGAAGAGGCCGCCACTGCGGTAGGTGCGTCACCAGCGGGTTCAAAGAAGCCGTTTTATAAAGAGCTCTGCCCATCAAAATCCCTCGTCTAGTAATTAGTGTCCATGCGATAAGCCAGCTCTGCGCTCACGTAACGTAACGCGTCTTAGCGGCACTTTCATTAAGATTGACTCACCGATCCAGCCCGCCTTTCTCCACACTAAAACGTTTAATAGTTACCGCCATAAGCCACCGGGACAGCACCGCGATACCAGCGTGATGCAATATTGACGCGCCTGCGACACCACAGGCGAGCCGCTGGCATATTACTATGCCGCCACCCCGTCACTGCTGTCCCACCTCAGTGCACACACTGTTACTATTTGGTTTCAGAGCGGCCCAAACCCCCGTTTTGGCTGGATCAAATTTTGAGTTACCATGTACTTTTTCTCACGGAGAAATGTCCATGGGCCCGGGAATCAGCAGTCATATTGACTAAAACGTGTTTCGAATATAATTTTTGATGACTTCAACTCACGGGTTCTGAAAAGTTCATGAACAATGCCTATGGACCAATGAGTTTGCCGATTTCGGAGCTTGTCTAATGTGTGTTGTTTATCACCAAAATATATAATTTTTGTCATGAAATGAAAGCCCACTTCATGCTCTTTCATGTGAAGATAAATTCTGAAGAAAAAATTGTCCTTCATAGCAAACAAACAAAATATATTTTGCGCCTTTATTGCTGACAAACAATAATAATGTCATGTTTGACAATCTCGGAAAATTAATGCTAAAGAATGCTACGGTTAAGAACATATAGAACACCTTCATACATGTGTCCTTAATGCATAGCCACAATATCTAGTGCCGCTTTTTGCCCGATTAATATTTATGACAAATTTGGTAAAGCGTTACCAGCCGCGCGGGGCATGGCTCGGCCGCTGCACCCGCCACCATAGGCGGCGGAGCGGGGGGGGGGGGGGGGCACCCGGCACCGGGGCACCGCGCACTCCCTTGAATTTGCAAGGGGTACTCATATTAAAGTGCTCCCTCCCCTAAATTTGGAATGGCTGCTAAGGTTCATGAGTTAGGTCTAATTATCAAATTTATGGAAACACATTTGTTTAATGCCGTGATTATTTACGAGCGTAATAATGCAGGTCTGGCATTTCCGTTGAATAGGACAGGTGTTGCGCCAATATCATGCAGTGGTTTAGTGCACGACAGAAATCGCGCTAATACACATAATACGCAGCTTAGACTTAACCTGCGCCCCGCTGGGGGGCGGAGGGGACGGGGGCAATGGCTGCCCCCCTCCTGGATTTTCTCAATAACTTGAAAAGTATGATAGATATTGACGTAAAACTTACAGCACCTTTTGCTACATCAATTATACGTCTTCCAAAAAAAAATCAATGAAATTGATATAGTACGTTGGGAGACAATGACGTTTTAATGACGTCATGTCATGCAATTTTGGTGTAACAGCGATAAATGTTTGAAAAACCGTAGAAAATAGAGTTTGGATGAAAATTGAAAATAAAAACGTCAAAAGAAAGGAAATTGCATTTTCTTGAAAATTGCTATCTCGGATTATTTGAAACTTTGTTTTTGTTACTTTTAAAAAATGCAAACTTCTTTTGTTTCGGGAAAATATCCACATTTGTTTTGTTGTTGTTGAAGATATTACAAAAACGCAACACACATTAGAGAAACAAATATGGAAGATATCCAAACCAAATTTCAAAGCAATATCTTTATTGTTAACTGACTTATGGGTCCCTAAGTACCTGACTGACTTATGGCTCCCTAACTCGTGACGTCATTTTGTTGGCCATTGCTGGCGAAATATTACGGCAATGTGCTTTTGGATGTATGTTAGGAGAGTTTTTGAGACTTCCATGCCATATAAAATGCAACCAATAAATGGTTACCAAAGGACCCAGCGACTTTTATGGTAGATCTGTTGACTCCCGTTTTTTCACAACCTAGGTCCGCCATTGACAAACAATTATTTTCTTGAATATTGACATGATGTGCCAGCTCAAATCCTTTCAATTGTGCCCTTTTTTGTCAATATAGCACCAGTACTTTGGAAGTTATTAGGTTATGACCGCTCTGACATCAAATAACAACAGTGTGCAGCGAGGCCAGCGAAACATCCCCAACGAAGACACGTGCATCGATTAAAACAAACCGTCGTCGCATCATCGCCGCCTGCATCTCGATGCTGACGTCTGTTCGGTGCTCACCAGAAGAAGACGTGCCGGCCGATGGCGACGCAGACGGCCGGGACCATGTAACGCGAGACGCGCGCCGAGGCCGGCACGAAACTCTGCTCCAGGAGAGGCAGCCACAGCAGCAGGGCGAGGGCGTAAAGCGCCAGGGCCTGGCTCAGAACCAAGTCAATCACCCTGTCGGACAGCCAGAAACAGAGGTCAGAGGTCAGAGGTCAGACAATTACCCTGCTGGGCACACACAGACATACAGACACAGGTCAGATGCAGGTTACCGTCAGGTCAGCGGTAGGACAGCGTCAGGGCAGCGTCAGGGCAGCGTCAGGGCAGCGTCAGGGCAGAGTTAGGGCAGAGTTAGGACAGAGTTAGGGCAGAGTTAGGACAGCGTCAGGGCAGCGTCAGGGCAGAGTTAGGGCAGAGTCAGGGCAGCGTCAGGGCAGCGTCAGGGCAGCATGAGGTCAGGGCAGGACAGGACAGTTCAGATTAGATCAGATCAGATCAGATCAGAACAGTGTAGCGACGGGACCAGGCGGATCGAGAAGAGGAGGCCAGTGTTGGTCAGGCTAAGCCAGGGCAGGACATGATGCACCAGGAGAGGACTAGACAGTCACAGGACAGGATCGGGCAAAACAGGACAGGGCAGTGCAGGGCAGGATAATGTCAGCATTCATCACGGACAAAGCATAAGTCAGCATCCCATATGTATTTGTCAGGTCAGACAGACTGACTGTCAGGTCAGACAGACAGACAGACTGGGCCAGGCTCAGACAGGTTAGGGCAGGTCAGGTCGGCTCCGGTAAGGTCATGGTCAGGTGATATCACATCGCGTGACGACAATGACGGACAAAACGGACCACCACCGAGGAAATTCGGCTTCGTTTGAATCGGCGGCCGCTCAGCGCCCCTCTGTCGGCGGCGGCCGGGAGCAGCGCCCGGCTCCGTCACGGAAACCCTGCCGCGCGGCGTGCCTCCTTTCCGATACGAATCGCGCCGCCCGCACGGCTGCGTTCGGCCAGTGTTCCGGTGGCCGGGCGCGGCGGCGGCGGCCGTGCCCCCGGGAATACCCGCCGCTCACCACTTTCCTGCGCCGGCCGCCGGACGGGGAGGGGCGGTTTGGACAGTGGACAGGACACCTGGCGCGTCGCCAACCAGGCCGGCACGGCGAGGGACAGGTGCGGCGCAGCGGCAGGACCGGGCTGGCGGCGACCGGGCGGCGGGCGGCGGCAGCGGTGGCTGGGACGCAGCTGGCGGGGCGACAACCGACCGCGACCACCCGGCACCCGGCCACGCCCGCCAGCTGAGCGGACTATTGTCCTCTGTGACGTCACAGTATGTCGTGACGTCATCGGCGGCCGGCTGACGCAGCGCTGGGCTGAGGGGTAAATGTTTAAACTGGCCGTGACGGGCTTGTTGTGGAAGGCTGAATAATGGGTAAGCAGGATCGATATGGAATCAGTCTATTTTCTATATGACCAGCAAATACCTACTTCGACTGAATCTTCGATTACATATCTCCGTGAAAAATGAAATAGTGGATTCATGATCCGTTACTTCATCCTCATCCACCCACTGAACTGGCTGAAAAACCATTGTGTCGAAAAATATTATTGTGAATCCTTGTCCAGATGTGACTGAGTCGCTTCAAGCATTGCTATTGCCCAGAAATACAATTTTACGTTATTAAAGTCTCGGTGGTCAGTCGAGTAGCCAAGGGAACCCTTTACATGACACCTCAGGCGCGGATCCAGAATTCTTCCCAGGGGGGGGGGGGGGCGCCGTAATGGGTGCGATGTTAATGGCCGGTCAAAATGTGTGGCCTGTGGGTACAATCAGGGGCGGCTCCACCGGGGGGGGGGGGGGGGGGACGTGTCCCCCCATATTTTCGGATTTTAACATTACGCCTATGGCCGTTGCATGGAAAGCATCGACTTCAGAATGCCTCCGCCCCCCCCCCCCCCCCACAACTTTCGGAAGGTGGCGCCGCCCTTGGGTACAAGCATCTGTTGTCGGTACTTTCAAATGTCCGGTCTTTTGGTAACGAATAGAGTAATTATGAAGCATGTCGCACCAATTTTATGAATATTTGACAGCTTTTCGTTGAATTCACATGCCTTCAGGGCTCAGGGCCTAAAATCCGCATGCCTTAATCACATGCCTTAAATCCGCGCCTGCAACTATATGAGCGGCATATGTCATGATCTAAGGCTGACCGCCAAAAGTTCCATTACGTTCTCGCAACCGTGCAAATTCTCACAAATATGGGTTATTAGGACACGCGACATAGGGGACCAGCCAGAACCCAAATCTAGACATGTCCGGTGGATTTGTTTGTTTTGCATGGTTTGTTTGGTTTTGGTCGTGGGTGTGGGGTCTAAACTAGAACCCTTCATGGAATGGGAATCCCATGTGGGAATGGGAATGGGATGAAAATGGGTGGGAATGGGGCATTTTTTGGAAATATAACGGGTTGGAGCGGGTTTGGGACAGACCATATCATTGTGTAGCACCACAAAAAGTTATATATGCTGAAACGGGTGGGAATGGGACCCCCATCAATTATGAATTCGGATTGGAACGGGTTTGGGTGGGATTGAAGCGGGCTGAATGGGATGGAACGGGATGGGGCTGAAAATGTGTGCCATGAAGGGCTCTACAGTCTGTACAGTCTGTAGTCTAAACTAAAACTGCAGGTGCCGGCCGTCGTTCGCTGGGTCGTTCACTCAGATCTGACTCAGATCTGACTCAGATCTGACCGCGTGTCGCTGTGACCGCGGCCGATCCGTTTACCGCACTGTGTGTCGCTGCAAGTTGAACGGATCTCGTCTGGTTCATCAACACAGAGTCATGACCTCAGTTGCTGTGTCGGTGACCGGCCGTCCCCCTGACCTGACAGCTTGGTAGGAAGGCCGTCCCAATGACCTGACAGCTTGGTAGGAAGGCCGTCCCACTGACCTGACAGCTTGGTAGGAAGGCCGTCCCACTGATCTGACAGCTTGGTAGGAAGGCCGTCCCACTGACCTGACAGCTTGGTAGGAAGGTCGTCCCACTGACCTGACAGCTTGGTAGGAAGGGCCCAGCTCGTCCGGACACCGCCAAATTCCGACCAAAACCAGCCGAACGGTGTGCACGTGAATAACCGCAAATGGCGTCACCATGGAAACGTTGTTTTGGGGTCGGACTTCTGCTGACCGGCTGAAGTCATACGGAAGTATTACATGTCTCTGCTTCGGCAATATCCGTGTTTGTTTGATTCAAGTTACACGCGATCGTCGCTGTATTTAGGTTATTTAGTGCATTTGGACAGATCCGAATATTTCAACCACTAAAAAATATAGAATCAACCTCCGTAATCCAACAAACATCAGCTATGTAGAGGTCTGTGCATCCAGGCGAGAAACTATACCGACTTCTTCTCAAGGATAATAAAAGGTGTAGCTACACATTTATAATAGAAAATAACTTGCCAGTCACTGATGTAATTTGTATTATCCCCTCCGTGACAGCCGCCGCCGGTGTCGGTGTTTTGGGTCAGTCAGTCGCTAGTCCGCGGATCTTCGTCGGCCGCAGACCACAGAGACGGCTTTCCTGGAAGAGGGGCCGTTTGTGCAGCTGCAGGTGGCTGGCTGGCTGGCTGGCTGGCTGGCTGGCTGCACTGAGCCGTGTGTCGGGTCAGTCGGTCCCCCCGGCCTCCCGCCGCCGCCGGTCCCACGAACTCAGAACCACCGGCACTCACGTCACAAAGACGTGCGGTCGCCCGGTGTTGGACCCGGGGGCTCAGCCAGCCCCGCCCCACCCGCCGGGGACACAAACCCCGCCAAGGTCACTAGGGAGGACGCCAGACGTGCAGGGCGCTGCGCTGATCTGCGCTGAGCTGAGCTGAGCTGAGCTGAGCTGAGCTGCGCCGAACTGAGCGGACCGGACTGG
This sequence comes from Chirona hameri, assembly GCA_036785665.1. Taxonomy (NCBI): domain Eukaryota; kingdom Metazoa; phylum Arthropoda; class Thecostraca; order Balanomorpha; family Balanidae; genus Chirona; species Chirona hameri. The sequence continues at coordinate 35,545 of JAXIVJ010006881.1, forward strand.
AGACGGCAGCGGGCAGTCGTGTCGAGATGGACGATATGCTAATGCCCAGGTGCTGACGAAATGACCCTTCCTGGTCGTGCCCGGTGCCGGATCGCCATAGCAGTGGGGTAAGCGCGCCGCCCACAGGACCGCGACGTGACAGCATCCGTTTCATCACATGTTGACAGAGAGGTCGTTCGCCGCTTCACTGGAAGCGTCGATACGGGCTGCCATCTGCTGGCTGCAGTGTTGTTTGCTTTCTCTCTAAAAAGGTCACCGTCACAGCCTGTGCTGATTAGCCAGTAAAGCCTCTTACAGCCAACAAACTTACAAATTCGGAATTATGACAGGCTTATAAGATAAGCACCCTCTTGTTTAGCAATAGATATGACAAAGTCGTTTCGCTGAAGGCAGGAAACACAGAGAGGGCCTCTTGTCCTCAGCTCAGCGAATGCGAAACCAGTAGCAGACAGGACGAATGTTCGCTGCTCGCTTCTTAGATGCGCAGTATTTCGAATAATGAAACACGACTTATGCTTTACAAGAAAGTAACTTAGCGGGGGACACCCACAGACAGGGGCGTGTGAACTATACTTTGAAGTTGGGGGGGCGAACTTTCTGGCAATACTACGACAAAAATTAAGACTGAAGAGAAGCAATGTGTGCCGCTCTTTTCAATACCCAATGCTGCTTATTGCCAATAGTGTGTCATATATGTAAGGACATGGGTATCAATGTCATAAAGCAAATGGGTCGCCTCACAAGCAAAAAAAAAAACTAGAGAAAAGCTTGTAAACATGAAGAAGGAGCGACACTGGTACTATGGTCACACAAAGCCGGAGAAGCGGTACTGGAGCTTTCACCGTGCCTGAATCCAGAACCGGCGGGTTTGCCTGACTCCCGACCGGGTAGCTGGTGAGGTGATGTGCCGGGCTCGCACCAAGTTGACCATGACAAAATCATGCATTTAGCATACATTCGGTGCGAGTACCATACTTGGCTTCAACCGAGTTATACTATGCCGTGTTTTACGGTGTTATGGTAAATGTTTCAGGTACATTTTTATGAATTTATCGTTCTACGGTCGTACTCAACCAAGTGAGCTGGCAAACCAATGCATTTAGAACACACGCATTTTTCAGAGAAAAAGGCGTATCTACTTATATATAGGTTAGTTATTTAGTTAGTTATTTTGTTTGTTAGTTAAAGGGAGATAATCACCTTTTGATTTTGTTAGCAACAATTTATTTGGCTACCGTTTTGGTATTAAAATGTTGTTATCTAAATTTAAGAATGAAATAAAATGATTCCCTAATTCAAAGTTGGAAGTTTGGGAAAATTATTGATCGGTATTTTCCCTCCACTATTGGAAAGCGCAACATCTGGCGCTTTTGCACCAATCTGTTCAACGTTCTTGAATGGGCACTTGAAAACAAATCCCCGACACTAAATAGGTCGCCGTAGTTTAGCAAGGCACCGGCCGTCCGGTGCCAAGCTAAACTGCCGATGTCAATGCACTTTTTTCAAATGATTGTTGATTGTTCCTAAACAAAATTGGCACATGTTCGCAAAAGATAGAGTGCAGGAAACATATTGTATACCTTCATGATAAATAACAATGCGTAGGGAGGCTAATTTACTGAATTCGTTACTGAGTACTTGCTGAGTACCGACCGATATAAGATTGGATCGCTTATCGGTAGGAAACTGGCAATATCTTTCCGTAGGAATGTTTATATGCAAAATGTGATGAATTTACATTATATTTTGGCCTCGTCTATCGACTGCAGGTGCTAACTCCATTGTTTTGTGTGTGGAAAAAGGTGATTATCTCCCTTTAACTGTTGCCGAATTAAGGTCCATTAACACGCGCACTGTCGGGGGTTCGCGCCAACCACGAACTACGAAGGGGGGTGATTTCCACCCCCCTAAGATTTAAAAAAACCACGCAACGTAGTGACAAGTGGAAAAGGATCG